>SNQJ01S0007124.1:25761-36494 GCA_010110895.2 Picea sitchensis
ACCACTCGAAGGGGTACCAACAGGGGTTACAAGGGTGGCCAACAGACGTGCGCTTAAGAACCACTTGTATTTCCTGCATGTATGAATCCCTCAACCGCGGGTTTATGCGCGTAATGATAGATCTCTGTGGCTTAAAGACGCCGGAATATGTCTCTACCCTGGAAAAAAACAAACCCACAATTTCTGCCAAGGAAAGTGCTCTGATACCACTTGCAAGATACCAGATATATAAAATATGTAGAACATAAATGAAATGCTATAAATGACAGAATAACAGTAAATTATCCAGCATAATATTCACAATACACAAAAATGATATACGAAATAGCAACATAAATAGCACTTTGAATCAGATAGCAATGTTCACAGGCCTCTTCGAGGGGGCAACCTCCAGTCGAGCAGCACTCTATTACAATAATATCCAAGCTAGGTTTTTTCATACCCTCCACCCTTATTTATAATAAATATGTCTATTAAGAGAAGCATCTAGAGCAAGATCCTTCTAGAAGAGGTAGCTTCTATTAGGTCTTCTTACATCTACCTTATTCTATTTTATTGAAAGGTCTTATTAATATTGACCTTTATTACATCCGAATACATTGATCTACCTATGTGCGGGTTAGGACCTTAACAATTTACTAGTGATTAGTTTTGGTTAAAATACATGGAGCTAATACTGAGTCAGTTTTGGAGACAGAGTCATGAATTGTAATTGAGGGTCACGTCGCAAGCTATGGAGCTTGGTGTGACACTGGTCAACCTCACCTATACTTGTGAATTTTAGATGCACTGTTGATTTAATGTGCGCAACGTAATGAATTGAAGAAGATGAATAAAGAAGAAAATAATGTTATAGCATTGTGGACGTAGACCAGGGGTAGTGAACCATGGTAAAAACCTATGTATTTGTGTGTAATGTCTCTTTTATGTGTTGCAGTGGTTTATGATGAACAAATGAATGAATATAGTAGTAGTAAAATGCAACGTGCATTAGATTAGTCTAAATGTTTCCTACATAATGTATGTTAATGAATGAATATGGTTATAGAATGGTAGATATGATGAATAATGAAATAGAGAGAAACATATGCCTAACATCCACAATGGTTTATGATGAATGAATGAATGAATCTAGTAGTAGTAAAATGCAGTGTGCACTATATTAGTTTGAATGTTTACTGCATAATATATGTTAATGAATGAATATGGTTATAGAATGGTAGATATGATGAATGTTGAAATAGAGAGAAAAATATGTCTAACTTCCCCATGAGCACCATCCCTTCCATGATTGCAGACATCTGGGTCCTGCAATCACCCATAAGCCATCTCGGGTGAGATTTCATTGTGCACTCTGTACGTAGTGTTTCCTTCTGGTCTCTAGAAGGGTCGATGATTTGTAGGTTTTGTTAGAAGCCTAAAGGTAGAACCCGAGTCATCCCATATATCCAAAAAATGGTTATGTTTCCATTTGGAACTCAAAAGATCAGATTGGAAGGGAAGTGATGAGAAGAATAGTGAAGATAATGCAGTGGTAGAAGGGGTTGTTTAGGCCATGGAATCCAACTAATAAGGATATTGAAGGATGTTTAGAAACAAAACAGATCGAGTTCACACAAAAATACAATAGAAATTCTAGGTATACTCAGCGCCAATATTTGGAAATGTATGTGTTTAGTGATCTTCATGAGGCATTTTTCTATTATTTTTTAGAGTTGTTTCAAGAGTGGATATTGAGGTTGAAGGATAATCACCTAAATAATAAGATAAAACCAATAGAGTGGACTACTGAGAATATTTTGTGGATACAAAGGGTCAATAATAAATTCACTCATGCAGTGGATTTCGGGTTAAACAATATTATTGTAGGATTTATTACTTAATTTGCAATAGATACTATGAAGTCATCCATTGTTGCAGAGAAGTATTTTTTGAAGGGACCAATAGGATGGTACATTATATCACTTTACACATCGATCAATATTTTATTGCATGATAAAGGATCGATGACAATGGATTCAAACAACTAAATCAGTCTATGCACATGGGGGAAACTGGGGAAAGCACTAAGGAAGATTTGAGATATGGATATGGATCTAGAGAGAGGATAGAAGAAGGAAGCAATGGATGCCATTATGATGGATGAGGAACTGACCAAGGAAATAATGGATAGAGAAGGAGTGATGCACAACATAAGACCCTACTAGTATAATATCAATAGGAAAAAGAGGGCAGTAGCCTAGCGAGAGGTATTGGACTGTGATAAAGAAGAGGTAGAGGATCTTCATGCGACGGGGTAGATTAAGGAAATATCTTGATCATTTTTCAGTGCATGTCCCTGACGAGGTCCAAGTATAGCAAGTTGGGTCTCGAGCTTGTCTCTCTTGAGAACAATCACTCTCACATGCACAAGAAAACCTCTATGGAGGAAGAAAATAAAAATGATGGAGCAAAAGATTCTATTAATCTATTGGTTGAGAAATCTCTCACGTGAAAGAGGGAAATAATGATGGAGAATTTTTCCCACATCCTCCAATTCCTTCCAATAGAAATAGGCGTGTATTCATCAAGACCCATTTTGAAGTTATTATTGATTTTTCTTTAGTTCTAGGCAGAATTTCTCATACATAATTTTTCATGATGGACTGGTGTTCTTCTATCATGGATTATTTACATTGTTTCTTCTGAGCTACCTCTTCAAATGTCATGGGTTCTTCATTTAGAATCTTTGTCATACATGTTTCATAGTTGGAGAATCTTTTTGGATTTTTTCTTTCTCTGAAGGTGCCATTTGGGGCTTTGGGTTGCATCGAATGATTCAATAGGTTCACATGGTTGCATTGAATGATCAAGTTGTTATGTTTCTTCATTCTAACTTTCTGGAAGACATGTGCTTTCTTCTTTAGGCTATTCATACTCTTCTTTTTCTATAGTTTCTTCTATGGATCTCTTGAAAGCCATCTTTTCATTGAAGGTTACGTCTCTACTGACTTCAACCTTATGTTGTTCCAGGATATAGATTATGTAGGCTTTGGATGATTCATTGTATCCCATAAATATTCCCTTATTTCTTGAGGGTTCTAATTTCTTCCTTTTATCCTTAGGGATGTGAATGAAAACAAGGAATCCAAAGATTCTTAAGTGTTCCAAATTAGGTTTCTTTTTTGAGAAGGCTTCTTATGGAGTCATATCCTTCAGTATGTAGTGGGGACTTCTGTTATAAACATATATTGTTGTCATGGTTTATTCTCCCCACAAATACATAGATAAATCTTCATCGTTCATTAGTGCCTTCACAGTTTCTTCAATAGATTCGTTCTTCCTTTCTGCTACACAATTTTGTTGAGGATTATGAGGAACAATTAGCTCCCTCCTAACCCCAGTCGATTTGAAAAAAGGAAAACAAATCCTTGGATGTGTATTCTCCTCCATTATCTATTCTCAAGGTCTTGATTTTCTTGTTTATGAGGTTCTCTATCTCTGCTTTGAATTCTTGAAACTTGCTGAAAAATTTGTCCTTTATAACCAAGTATTTATTGAGTATTCATCTATGAAGATTTCATAGTAAAGATAACCTCATAGAGATTTGAATGGCATCGGACGCCAAACATCTGAATGTATTAGATCTAGGATTTCCTTAGATCTATTATTGATGCTTGAGAATGGTTTCTTTACATTCATAACAAGAGCACATCCTTTGCAAATTCCTTCATGTGTAGATTGTAGTTATGGTATTCCTTCAACCATGTTTTCTTGGAAAGGTAATGCTTGATAGTTTATATCAGAATACCTTCTATGCCAAAATTCATTGGGATTGACTTCATCATGTACAAGAGATTCATCATTTTTTTCTAGTAGTATGTATAGTCTTTCTTCACGAATTCCAATAATTCTAGAGTTCTCTATGTTGGAGTCTCTAGACCAAGATAATACTTTTCCATATACAAAGGCTATTTTGTTTCCTTTTTCTTCTAGAAAAAATATGGATACAAGATTCTTTTATAAACCATTTACATATAAGACATTTCTAAAATGAACGTTGTTACCTGTTTTCAATTTGACGGAAGCTTGACCAATTCCTTCGACTGGATAGGTGTTCTTATATCCAAGTTCTACCTTGTAGGATGTCTTATTTTCATTCATATTAGAGAGTCTGGACTGGTCTCTTGTCATATTCCTGGAATCTCCACTATCAATT
Organism: Picea sitchensis; assembly: GCA_010110895.2. NCBI lineage: Eukaryota > Viridiplantae > Streptophyta > Pinopsida > Pinales > Pinaceae > Picea > Picea sitchensis. The sequence goes on from SNQJ01S0007124.1 coordinate 29,960, forward strand.
ATCCACATGTAATCTTCAAGAGTTCCTATGAGAGTTGAATAGCGTAGATGATTTGTCTTCTCATTTATGATTTATGTTAACTGATAACTGGCCAAACTTTGACTTTGAACCATAATCTAAACATTTACATTTTTTCCTTCTGAGAGTGCCAAGAGGTGTGTTGGACTAAGGCACAATAGAATATATTCTCGTTGAGTAAGGTGTTCCATCATAAGGTGTTGGGCAAGAGTTTTAGGGTTTTGCAATTGCATCTACTAGTAACCCTACCGACAATGCTTCAGTAACTGAACCTACTAGAAACCCTAGTGGCAATTCTTCAATGAGCTTGATAACCTTATGGATTAAATTCTTACAGTGGTTATACTAAATGAAGGAGGTGTGGGCCCATAACCTACTATATAATTGGATGTTCTCGTTTAAGCATAGACAATATAGAAATATTGTCACCCAACCATGGGCACAAATTCCACCCTCAACCACCTTGACCTTGACAGAGAAAATAATTTCTGTAGAAAATCAATAGCCAACCAAGGCTAATGCACCAATAAAATACAACCAAGTCTGATAAGAAATTCCAACCCAGAAAGACCTAAATTACAGGTTGTAATAAATGCTGCTGCAACTACTCCCCAAACTTGCGCACTATTGGATTTCTGCAATTGCGACTTGTGTGTTCCAAATGAACTCTGGAGCCTTATATTTATACTGATCTCTCCAGGATCTCTGGGTCAAATTGTCTGTATGGAGGATAAATAATCAATATAAAGTATTATCTTTAGATGACTTTACTTCTAGGGTTATGTCCAAGTCTTTTAGGGTTCTTCTTGCTTCTTGGAATATTCTAATCTCATCAAAAGTCACAAGTGGAGCTTAATACCTCCCGCATCTACCATAATATCAATACTCAATGCAATGGATATAATTTATTCCTAATAAGGGAGGATTGATCTAGGTGGATATTGGTGCCCACTCACCCATTCCAACTGGCTCAAAACTGTCTTCTGACAATTTACTATTTTTAGCAGTTTTTTGGTTCCTAAACTTTTGAGGCCATTTTGAGGGCCTAAATGAATTTTTTCAGTATCGAGCACCTCAATGACAACCAAAGGCTCTGATTGGGCCCCCAAAATGAATATTGTCTATGATATCTTTCCAATTACCTATCATGCACCCCAAACGGAGATCGTATGCCAAAGTTACACCCCCAGGAAGTTGATACACCAAACTACCCAAAACAGAGTCCACAAAACTGATGGATTTTCATCTTCAGGGGTTAGGGTTTTGGATTTTCTATATGTTAAAAAGAAATTTATAGCCTCATTGTAATCATATTATTTTGAATGATTTTATCCATCACATCTCTTCTCAGAGATAAACTTCCATCGTTCTAGCAAGTTCATTCACTCTGTATTTCATAGTTCTGTACATTTTGCTCATTAATAGAAATTGTGTATTACTTTATCTCTGTGTTTATATATATGATATATTTCTATAATATTAGTGGACATACGATATATCTCTACACATTTCTTTATTATATCTCCATTCTCATTTCATGCCAAAAATAATCTGGATCAAACATCCCCATGAGCACCATCCCTTCCATGATTGCAGACGTATGGGTCCAACAATCACCCATAAGCCATCTCGAGTGAAACTTAACTGTGCACTATGTGCACAATGTTTCCTTCTAGTCTCTAGAAGGGATGATGGTTTGCAGGGCTTTGTTGGAAGCCTAAATGTAGAACCTGGGTCATCCCATATATCCAACAAATGGTTCTGTTACTGGTCAAAACTCAGAAGATCAGATTGGAAGGGAAATGATGAGAAGGATAGTGAAGAGATTGCAGTGGTAGAAGGGGATATTTAGGCCATGGAATCCAACTATGTAAGATATTGAAATATGTTTGGAAACAAAACAACTTGAATTCACACAGAAAGACAATAGAATTTCCAGGTATACACCGCACCAATAATTGGAAAGGTATGTGTTTACTGATCTTCATGAGGCATTTTTCTGTTATTTTCCAGAGTTGTTACAATATTGTATATTGAGGTTGAAGGATAATCACCTGAATAATCGGATCAGAACAATAGAGTGGACTACTGAGAATATTGTGTGGATGCAAGGGGTCAATAATAAATTCACGCGTAGAGTCGATTTTTGGTTAGAAAGAATTATTGCAGGATTTATTACTCAATTTGTAGTCAATACTACGAAGTCATACACTGCTGTAGAGAAGGAGTTTTTGAAGGGACCAAGAGGAAGGTACATTAGATCACTTTACACATTGATCAATATTTTATTGCATGATAAAGGAGTGATGATAATGGACTCAGACAACTAAATAACTCTACGCACATGGGGGAAACTAGGGAAAGCACTAAGGAATATCTGAGATATGGAGAGGGCTCTAGAGAGAGGCTAGACAAAGGAAGCAATGGACCCCATCATGATGGATGAGGAACTGACTAGGGAAATAATGTATAGAGCAGGAGTGATGTGCAACATAAGACCCTACTAGTATAGTAATAATAGGATAAAGAGGGAAGTAACTGACTAACAGTGCTTGGACAATGATGAAGAAGAGGTAGATGATATTCATGTGATGAGTAATATTTAGTAAATATTGTGCTCCACATATGAGAGGAAAACCATAGGTCAAGGGTATAGCACAGAAGAAGGCTCTCCATTCCAGATATGAATTAGTGTGGAACCCACAACCCCATGTGTGACTAAGACATGTGAAGAAGAGGAAACATTTATAAAACCAACAATTAGAGGAAGAAGTATTTTAGTAGGATGTGGGTCTAGTGGATGTTCAAGTGAAAGTACAAATTCAGCTAACAATAGTTAGTTATATACACCACACGAAGGTGGTAGTACAACCAAATTCACAATGGAAAGAGGATATCCAACTATTCGGTTACAAAAGTTCCATGGAGAAGGGTCAGAGGACCCAGAGAAGAATTTGTTTATCTGTGAGAAGATTTGGGAAGCTAATAAGATCACAGATGAAGATACAAAAGTGGCACATCTTGCAATCGCATTAAGAGACCGTGCACTGGATTGGTATATGGGCCTTGCAGTAAAACATCCACAAGTGTCACCTACAACTGTCACAAATGTGAATAAGGAGTTAATCATATAATGTTAGTGACCAAGTTCATAGGATTAGTTTATGAACTAGATGATATAAATCAAATAGAATCTAGGGGATTTAGTTTAGGAAGTTGATCATAAGTTACAGATACTGAAAGGTAAGTTGAAGTATCATATAATAGATATGCAACATAGAAAATTATTTGTTAATTCATTATTGGTGCATCTGAAATATCCATTGAGGCAGCAAAATTTCCAAACTTAGGATGAGGCTTTGCAAGAAGTATTGCAATTGGAGGAAAACTAGTATAGACATACATATCGAACTGTAGAATATATGAGAGAATATTTGAAGACTATGATGTTTTAGTTAAATTAGAACAAAGGTAAGGAGAAGAGGGAAGTTGTAAGGTGTACTTTGTGAAGAATAGAAGGACATCATAAGAATGAATGCCCCACATTTGTATAGTAGTTGGGAGAATGAATTACAAATACTTTACCCACAGGAGGCCATAGTGTGAAATATGTAGAACACATGGAAATGATCCCTATCATTTTCCCATGATGCAAAAGTATCAAATACTGCCCATGCGCACATTCTGTAATTTTTTCAATTTTGTAGGACATGAAGAAAAGGATTGTAGAACCTTGGAAATAATGAAGGAAAGGACTACAGATACTTATAGGGAATAGGGTGAACTAATTATAGGACAACCTATGAAACAATTTGCAGCACAACCTCAATATAATAACGCACAACAATTTACTACACAACCATAGTATAATAATGCACAATAGTTTGTAGCACCACTGTAGTATAATGATACACACCACACTACAATCAGGAACCACAATATAATACACCATGCATAGATAATCAAGGTAACAGAGGAGGCTTGAGAGGAGGAGGCTAGGGAGGAAGAGGATTTGGAGGAGGTAGAGAACCAGTAACCTGTCACAATTGTCAGAAACTTGGACATTATGCAAGGGATTGTCCATATCCACCAGTGACATGCATGTAGTTTTGTGAAACAGATCATGATATAGAAGAATGTCTGACACTTTTGACAAAGATATGGGAAAAGAGGAATCAAAATAACCAGAATGTCCAATGGATTGTTGTGGAAACTAGAGAAGAGGATGGGAAGAATATCAATATAGTTACTAGAGGTGGAGCCAAGATAGGAGAATATGCAATAAAGCAGAATCAGGACCAACACCAGTGGGTTAGAAAGAATACAAAATCTCAACAACAGTTCGATGCACACAATGAAAAGGAGATGTTCAAGGAGGCCATAAAAGATATTTTGAATAAACATATCGCTTCTAGTTTAGGTACAAATCCAAGAGATGGTGTACCAATATATGATGTACAAGTAATTAATCTAAGAAACATTTTGGGGTCTTGTGTGAAGTTGTTGAATGATAAAACCTCTCTACAAGTATTACAGAGTCTATTAGAAAAGTGTAATTATGGAGAAGAGATGAAATTAGAACAAAATATAGTTAATCAAGTCCATAAGAAGAGAAGAGCAAGTAGGGAGTTCAGATTGAATGGAAATATTGGATATTTTAACATTGGTGATATCATATTATAATTGAGGTATGAAGTAAATCTTCTTCTTAAGAAGACATGGGAAGCCATGGGGGAACCTACATTGAGATATTCACCTATTNCCAATATATGATGTACAAGTAATTAATCTAAGAAACATTTTGGGGTCTTGTGTGAAGTTGTTGAATGATAAAACCTCTCTACAAGTATTACAGAGTCTATTAGAAAAGTGTAATTATGGAGAAGAGATGAAATTAGAACAAAAGATAGTTAATCAAGTCCATAAGAAGAGAAGAACAAGTAGGGAGTTCAGATTGAATGGAAATATTGGATATTTTAACATTGGTGATATCATATTATAATTGAGGTATGAAGTAAATCTTCTTCTTAAGAAGACATGGGAAGCCATGGGGGAACCTACATTGAGATATTCACCTATTCAATTGAAGATAACAAATAAACATAGAGTGGTAACGATTGGTATATTGAAGGGCATACCACTGGATTTAGATGGTGTGCACACTATGGCATACTTTAAAGTGATTGATATAGTAGATGACACTACACCATATCCAACATTGTTGGGATTGGATTGGGAATTTGATAATTAGGATATCATCAACTTGAATACTAAGAAAATTATTTTTGAATCAGGAGGATACAGAGCCATTACGCCATTATATCCTTCACAAGGAGGAAGATATGTTGAACCTACAACATAGAGTTTTATTACAAAAGACATAAACTAGTTGTATAGAACTACCGCGTGAGAGGAAGATTATGTTAACCCAACAATATATGGGATGATTAGCTAGAGAAGAATTAGTTCATGTGCTTCATACTCTGACACAAGACTAGAGAATTGGCAACAACAATTGCATGATTTTTCCACCAGAAGATGTGCAAGAATGACACATGCGCTAACATGGGTTGGTACAAAGGTAAGAGAACCTCCTACTTTTTATGGTCAGAATGAATTAGAAGATTTTTTAACAAAGTTTGAGTTAGAAGTTTTTGAAATTCATAGGTTACCAGTTTTATATATTTCTTTGAAAGATACAACTACACTTTGGTGGGGTACTCATAAGGATAAGATTCAGAATTGGTATCAATGTAAAATATTGTTGTGCATCATATTTGGCATAGAACAGGCGAATAAATATGTGGAGAAATATGCAAGATACCAGATATATAAAATATGCAGAACAGAAATGAAATGCTAGAAATGACAAAATGACAGTAAAATATCCAACATAATCTTCACAATACACATAAATGATATACGAAATAGAAACAGAAATAGCACTTTGATTTAGATAGCAATGTTCACAGGCCTCTTCGAGGGGGCAACCTCCAGTAGAGAAGCACTCTGTTACAATAATGTCCAAGCTAGGGTTCTCATACCCTCGCCTCTTATTTATACTAAACATGTCTATTAAGAGAAGCATCTAGAGGAAGATCCTTCTAGAAGTGGAAGCTTCTATTAGGTCTTCTTACATCCGCCTTATTCTATTTTATTGAAAGGCCTTATTAATATTGACCTTTATTACATCCGAATGCATTGATCTACCTATGTGCAGGTTAGGAACTTAACATGTCCGCCCCCTTAAAAAAAGCCTTGTCCTCAAGGCTTGAGATGTGGAAACTGCTGCAGAATGGTAGCTGGTTCCCAAGTGGCATCTGTTGGAGTCATGTCTTTCCACTGTACTAGCACTTCCTTGATGGTTTTCTGACGCAGGCGACGCTCACGCTGGTCCAAAACTGCTTCTGGCTGTAGCCAAATGGAGCCTTCTTCAGCTAACTCTGGAAGGCTGGTTTGAATTTGGCACCTGGTTCCAATCACCTTCTTCAAGCATGAAACATGAAAAATAGGATGT
>SNQJ01S0007124.1:45664-56458 GCA_010110895.2 Picea sitchensis
CTAGGGTGGTGGAAAATTTTCATTTATCAAGAAGCAAACATGAAAAGTCTTGGTTAGTGTAGTTGGCTACAGGAACCAAGAGGAAGGTCATAGAGTTGATTAAGTCATGTTCTGTAGACATGAATGGATTGAGCACAAAGGCTAAATTGAATATTCTACCTTTAGTTTCTTGCGACTGCTTAATTGGGATGGACTGGACCAACACCATGCCATTCTAGAATGTCATAACAAGAATTTTACATGCCTGGATGAGGAGGGAAATCAGAAAACAGTCCAAGGAATTCCCAGGGCTGTGGCTATTAGAGAAATCTTAGCCATGCAACTAAAGAAGTGTTACAGGAAAGGCTGTCAATTATTTGCAGCCCGTATGGAGGAAGCATCCAGAGATGAAGTCTCAAATATTGGATACCATGAGGTACTCACAGAGTTCAAGGACATATTTTAGGAGGTACCTGGATGACCTCCGAAGAGAGACATTAATTTTTCTATAAATTTGATGCCTGGAGTGGCTCCAGTTTTGAAAGCTTCTTATAGAATGAGTATGCTAGAGCAAAAAGAGTTTCAATTGCAGCTTGAAGAGATTCTAAAGAAGGGGCACATTCACCCCAGCATGTCACCTTGGGGTGCCCCGATCCTATTCATGAAGAAGAAGGATGGGACATTGAGGCTGTGTATTGATTTACGACAATTGAACGAGGTAACTGTCAAGAACAAGCATCCTCTGCTGAGGACCGATGATCTTTTCGATCAGTTGAAGGGTGCGAAAATATTTTCAAAGATAGATATCAGATTAGGATATCACCAGGTAATAATAAAGGATGAGGACATCAGCAAGACTACCTTTAGAACAAGGTACGATCATTACGAGTTCACAGTGGTTCCGTTTGGACTGTCAAACACACTTATTGTTTTTATGTGCTTGATGAATGGTGTATTCAGGGACTATTTAGACAAGTTTGTCATAGTCTTCCTGGATGACATCTTGGTGTATTCCAAGTCAGAGGAAGAGCATGAACAACACTTGATATTGGTGTTGCAAGTGTTGAGAGGACACCAACTGTATGACAAATTGAGAAAATGCTCATTTTACAAAAGGCAGATCCATTACTTGGGGCACATTATTTCAGAAGAAGGGATCATCGTGGATCCTAAGAAAGTTGAGGCCATCAGAGAATGGTCAGTGCCAAGGAATGTGGCAGAAGTTAGATCCTTTATGGGTCTAGCAGGCTATTACAGAAGGTTTATCACAGGGTTCTCAAAGATAGCTCACCCTATCACCTCCTTGCAAAGGAAGGAGAAAAAGTTTCAGTGGACTGAAGAGTGTGAGAAGAGTTTCCAATGATTGAAGCAGTTGTTAACCAGTGCTCCAATCTTTAGAATTGCAGATCCAAATATGGATTTCATGGTGTGCACAGATGTGTGTAAGGAAGGGTTGGGAGGAGTTATCAGCTAGAATGGATTTGTAATCTGTTATGAGTCCAGGAAGTTGAAAGAGCATGAAAAGAATTATGCCACTCATGATTTGGAGTTGGCAGCAATCGTTCACGCTCTGAGGAAATGGAGACATTACCTCATGGGAAGGAGATTTGAATTAAGAACAGACCACAATGGTCTGAAATATTTGTTTGATTAGCCGACTTTAAATGCTAGACAAAGTAGGTGGTTGGAGTTTCTGTGAAAATACGACTTTGATATCAAGCATATCAAGGGAAAGGAAAACAAGGTGGTTGATGCACTCAGTAGAAAAGTGCATGAATTACATGCTACAACCATTAGCATGTACAGGACTGATATCAAGGGTAGAATTTTGGAAGATGCAAATGCTAATTTGCAGTACAGAGACTTAGTAGCAAAGCTATAGCAGTGTGAGAGACCACAGAAAAAGGAAAGTTACACCTTGGAAGCTAATGGATTACTCCTATATAAAGACATATTGTATATACCCAATGTCCAGGAATTGAAACTTGCGATTCTAAAAGAAATGCATAACGTGACGTATGTTGGACACCCTGGATATCAGAAGACTATGGCAGTAGTCAAAATCCATTACTTTTGGCTGTGTATGAAGAAAGAGATCGCTGAAGACATCGCCAGATGTATGGAGTGCCAGAAAGTTAAGGCTGAGCATAGGCACCCAGCAGGGTTTCTATAGCCTTTGCCCATTCCTGAGTGGAAGTGGGAAGTGGTGACCATGGATTTTATTATAGGATTGCCCAAAACAAGTAAGCAACATGATTCGATCATGGTTGTGGTGGACAAGCTTACAAAATATACCCATTTTATTCCACTGAAAGCCACTCACAAGGCAATAGATGTTGTTGACATATTCTTAAAAGAAGTGGCACGCTTGCACGGAATTCCTAAAACAATTGTATCTGATAGGGACCTGAAATTCACCTAGAATTTATGGAAAGGATTGTTCAAAGGATTCAGAATGAATCTGAATTTTAGTACAACATATCATCCTGAGTCTGATGGATAGATAGAGAGGGTGAACAGAGTAATAAAAGACATGATGAGAATGTATGTGATGGACTAACCATCAAGATGGGAAGACTACCTACATTTGGTAGAATTTGCCTACAATAATGGGTATCATGCATCATTGAAGATGAGCCCATTTGAAACACTTTATGGAAGAAAGTGAAACACTCCAATGAGCTGGGATAATCCAGCTGACAGAGCAGTAGTTGGGCCAGAGTTGCTCAAGGAGATGGAGGACCAAATGATAAAAATTAAACACAATTTAAAAATTGCCCAGGACAGGCAGAAAAGTTATGCTGATAAGAAAAGAACCCACTGAGAATTCAAAGTGGGTGATCTTGTTTTCCTGAAAGTGAAAACTAACAGGAGTTCCCTAAAGCTGGGAAGTTGCACCAAGTTGGTAGTGAGATTTTGTGGGTCGTTTGAAATCCTGGAAAGGATTGGGCTAGTTGCATATAAGCTTGCATTACCTGCATCTATGACTATACATAATGTGTTTCATGTTTCATTTCTTAAGAAATATATGCATGATGCTAATCATTTTATTGACTGGAATGTGGTTCAGGTGGAACCAGAAGGTGTCCTGCAAGTGCATACTGTGCGCATATTGGACAGGAAAAATAAACAGCTCCGGAATCGAGCTATAGGGCTTGTAAAGGTCTAGTGGACTTGGTACGGTCCTAAGGATGTGACATGGGAGCATGAAGATGTTATGCAGGCAGAGTACCTACATCTTTTTGAAAATTTTTGAAAAGCTTGCAGAGACAGTGTAAAGTTGCACTGAGGAACGTGCAGAAATAAGGGGAGGGGGATTGTAATGTTCCCAAGGCCGAACCCTATTGTAAATCATGTTTATGAAATGAATTGTAATTATGTTTTTTATAGGCTGGTGATACAAGTTAATATAAGCTGGTGGGATTATGTGATTATTAGGCCAGAGAGCCTAAGTGTTGAAGGCTAAGAACCTGATTTTGTACATGTATCTATGCACATTATTAATAAAAATATAAACACCGCCGCATGCAAACCAACCATGATGAATGAGTGATGGGGGACTAAGCTTCCACAGAGTGGGGAAGGTATTAGGGGATGGAAGGTGGGAAGATGGGCTAAGTGTTGAGCCTAGGGGCTAAGCCTAAGGGCATAAGCCTTGGGAATAATATTTTAATATTATTCCAAAAAGAATGTGAATAATATGATTTATCCTAAGTTCTTTTGGAAGGACAAGTAACTTCCAAATGGATGGAATGAACACAGTTTCATGGGTGACAAGTGTCAACCCAGATGCATGCAAATAAAGCCTCTGAGATCAACCGTGTTGGGGGTTCCTCTACCATTTGACCCTTGAATGCCTAGGCGTGAACCCATCTGACCTCTGGAAGAGCCCCATGCATCTTTTGAACCATACATCTCATCCGACTCCTGCAAGAGACCTCATGCCATTCTGAAACTGGGGGGTGAAGTCTGTGTGTTGATTTCGGGGATAGCCTTTATTGATTTCTGGAAAATTCGATGCATCCTCTGTCTAAGTAGATCGAGCCTGTGTGTGGAGTCTCTATCCCAAAGCCATAATCGCGAGACCATATTATCATTGTTGAGCCTGTTTGGAAAGCCCATGTCTATTTTCCCTGTTGGTTGTTGTGGTCATGCAGTTCTAGACTGCATGTGGCTTATTGGCCAGTTTGTACAACACTCTCTCCAGGTGAGAGTGGTGATTGAAGTTGGAAGAACATGTTGCTTGGCCTATGAGTGACTCTCTCCAGGTGAGAGAGTGCGAAGAGGAAGGAGAGAACTCTTGGAAGGAACCCTGTAGCTACCACAGAGCTTGGAGACTTCCGGTCTGGCCTGTTGCTGAAACCCAAGGCAAGGGAAGTTAGCAGCCGAAGGACTATCTAGGTGACAGAGAAGGTGTATACTCCTGGGGTGGAACAGGCATGTGGGGAAAGAGAGTCTATGGCAGTGAGTATGAGTGGTTCCTGGGAGAAAATTCCTTCCTTGTGACTGTGTGTTTTCCCTGTAACCTTAGCCTAGCCTAGGATTCCTTTCCTTGGGGGTGGAGCTTAGTCCCAGCACGGGGGTGACCCATTGTTGAGCTTGATGAGCGGTGTGGTCTAAGACTGGGAGGTTCGTGGAAGGCCTGCACCTGGTTGGTGGAATTACCATCGTTTCAAAGATAAGTACCAGATGATGTTTTAATTACTTTTCTACATGTTTGTGTATTTATATTTATCATGTATTATGTTGTGCATACGAATTAATGTTAAATCCATTGATTATTTATAATAGCAATCATTCTTATGGTTACTCTGAGTTTAAATGTGTTTCATTCGCTTAAATGCATGTCTTATATATAGAATTAAGTATGATATTGTTATTCTGCGTAGTAATGTTGACCCAACCATGAGGTGGATGGTCAGGAACATTACATCACATATTTGAAGGACAAATAGATGCAAATTCCCTAGAAAAATAGTTAAATCTGCTAGAAGGTTATTTCTCTGTTCACAATTTTTTCAACAGGGAAAATATTACCTTCGCACTCCTTAAGCATCTCCCCCATGTCAAACATTGTTGGGAAACTTACTGGGAGAAAATCTCCATAGAGGAATCTAGAATATATGGGGCCGAGCCCACTTGGGAATTTTTTTGTGGATGTAGTCAAGGAACAATATTACGGTGTTGGAAACTATGAGGACCAATACATGAGATGGACCACACTGCAGAAAGAGATGGGCCAAATAGTTATGGATTTCAAGAATACCTTCCATACCTTGCACACCAAGGTAGGTATCAAAGACTCCAAGCGACAACTGGTTCTGAGATACCATGGTGGTCTACATAGATACATCCAAACTGAAATGGATTTTCTGTACCTCTCATCATTGGGTGTTGCTTATCTATATGTGGTTAAAATCGAGCATAAATTTAAGCACAAAAACAAAATGGAGTTCAAGTCTACAAATCCACAACAAGCAAAGTATGATAAAGATGACTCTATCAAACAACCTCCCAAAAACTAGTCCAAGCCACAGGAAAAAAAGGGTTACAGAGAGACGAAGAAGGACACTACAAAATGGTGTGATTTCCACAAAGGACTCTGGCACAACACCGATGAATGTCGCTCAAAATTGTCATTGGTGGCTAATATTAAAGAGAAGGAACCGAACCCTAATTTAGAACCTTATTAAGAAAATATCGATAGAAGATAGATCATCGACGTAGATCCTAGTGCTATCGTCACGATCGCAACATTTCAACCAAAAGAACCAACAGATCCTGAACAAGGGGAATGCTTTTTTCATTCATAGATGTGTGTGAAGGGGACCCCACTGCATTTTATTGTTGATATAAGAAGTGATAAGAAACTCATCTTAGTAGAGGTTGTCAAACAATTTGGATTGTTGACAACACCACACCCACAACCATACAACATCGAGTGGCTTTGCCTGGGACAATATCTCTGTGTCATCCAACAGTTTCTATTTTCATACGACATCCAACCCTTCAAGGATGAGGTATTATGTGATGTTTCCCCACTAGATGTCTCTGATGTTCTCCTGCGCCATCCATATATGGGGAAACAATGATGTTTATGAGTCTCAACCCCGCAGTGCCATTATTTCTTTGGGGATCATATTTACATGTTACCAGAGGTAGTTCCAACTATTGTCCCACCTAAACAGTGCCACAAGTTAGTATCTCTAACTATAAAATTTGTATTCTTCACAATCTGTTCAAAAGGGGAACATAAGGATACTGAAACCACTACATCCTTGGCCTGTAAGGTCTCTTCTAATAGAACCTAAAATTTAATAAATTTAAACATAAAAATTTCTATCATAATTTCTTTACGGTTTTATATTTAGCAAACTAACAGTTCAGGGTTCAACAAAATTCAAAATGAGTAGCATGACATAAAAATCATATTGGATAACATACACAACATAGTAGAATAATGAACCATCATAATGATAATGACATGCCATAATGATGAACATAAATACCTCTCAAGTGATGTTGTTTCCCCAACTTTGTCTGTCCAAGCTAAAGTTGAAACTCTGACCAAGCTGCTCTACCCAAACTCTGCCCAAAACTGAATCTTTCCTCCAAGCCAGCTAGGAACAGAGCCTATCCGGCTCCCTAGCTCCAGGATTCCGTAAGGATTCTTGGCCCCTGAGCCCAAAAACCCCAACAACAGATGCTCCCCTATAACAGTCCACCAAACTCAAAAATAATCCTCCAATACAGTCCCCCAATATAAAAAATAATGCTCCCTCCCAAAAATCAAAAGTCCCCCTCTCGAATGTTTTTTCCCCCTCAAATCCTCCTTTCCCATTCATTTCCTCTTCCTTTCATTATGACTCACCCACCTTATCTCTCCATTCAAACCAACTTATCCCTCCATTCAATGCCAACCACCTTATCCCCTTCTCCTTAATGGTTCCATCCTTCGATATGTTAATTTTTCTTTTAATAAATTAAAATTTATTAAACTTAAATTCATTACCCAAATATTTAATGAGTTAATTAATTAATTAATCAATTAATTAATATACATTAAACAATTAATAATTTAGGACAATTAATTTATTAATTATTTAAACTTAATATACTTTAAACAATTATTTAACTATGACAATTAATTATTTAACTAGGGTTGTTTCACGGCCCAAGCACCTTCTATCCAACAAAAGCAGGTCAAAAAGATTAAAGAAAAACAAAATATTTATTTTGCACACAGTCATCTCAGGTAGCTTGATTGGTTGAATAGAGTCAACCCCGCCAGCAACAAGTTCATGACAGCCTTCCACAAACTGAGCAGTGCGATGTCTCTAGCAAGGCAAGCAACTCACCAAGATTCAGATTCAATAAACGCTTCCCTCTCTCCCCTGAGAACTCAATGCAATGGAGAATGTTTCTTCGTAAGGAGGGAGGATTGATACAGGTGGATATTGGTGGCCACCCACCTATTCCATGAGCTTGAAAAATAGTTTTCCATCTTGGCAGTTTTTCGGCAGTTTTCGGGTTCCAAACTTATGGGGTCATTTTGAGGCCCTAAATGACATTTTTTGGGGATTTGGGGCCCAAGTCATTTCCAAAGGCACTAACCTAGGCTATTCGAAAATAATTCTTCTCAGTTATACCTTTCCAATGGTGTAGCGAGTGCCCCAAACAAAGATCATATGTAAAGGCTATGCCCCTGGGAAGTTGACGTATGAACTACCCCCATCGGGGCCCGCAAACCTTTTGGATTTTCATCTTCCGGGGTTAGGGTTTTGGAATTTACTTATGTTAAAAAGGCCATTGGATTCTCATTATAACAATCATCTTCTTGCGAATGTGAGTAGCCATCACATCTCTTCTCAAAGATAAGCTGCCACCATTCTAGCAAGTCTTTCACTCTGTGTTTTTATAGTCTTTGTACATTTTCGCTCATTAATAGAAAATTGTGTATTATTGTATCTATTTGTTTATGGTTGCATATCTGATACATTTTTTTTATATTATTTTATATCCACGATATCTCTGTACATTTATTTATTATATCTTCGCTCTCATTTCGTGCCAAAAACAATCCGGATCATTGCTCCTACAGAGAATGTGTGGCACTATGTGTTTTCCTTGTAGTTATGTTGGAATCTTCGACCTTCGGTGGCACCATTATTCTAAATTGTGCAAGATGTATCTGAATCCTCACTGAATACCTAGAAATCTCCTCAACAACACCTTTTCGCACCATGTTTTGGCTTCTTATCTCTCATTTACTCAATGAAACAATAAGTATTCTCTTGCAAGTTTTCTTCTTTTATAGTTCCTGTTATAAATGCTCTGACGAGCTTGTACTTTTTTTACCACTATTTTTTTCCTTTTCCTAGTCTCTTCTGTCCCTTCACATTGCATTTTCTATCTAGTTACCCTTTTCTAGTGTACAGTGTCATTTTGTTCTGTCACACCACTTACTTCATGTTGCGCATTGTATCCTCTAGCTCTGCATGCAAAAACACTTATCTATCTACTTCATCTTTTTTCCTTTTTATTCTTTCTCTAATTTGTTTTTCTTCCTTTTTATTCTTTTTCCTCTATATAAACTATGTACAATTATTTTCTCTACTGCAAATACTAAGGGTTAGTGGGTCGACTATACCCATAGAGTTTAGTCGTCTACCATTCACCAATCCTTGCATCTATTTTATTGTTAAATACTACAGTTGCACATCACTTCCATCTGGGACAAAATATACCTCATATGGCCCTAAACAATACATCCTGAACTTCCCTGGGTGCTGCAAATATTTACTGTCATAGAGGAGAATCAGATCTCCTATCTTAAATTTATTCTTCTTAATGTGCCTATCATTCCAAGCTTTGTCCTTTGATTTTTGTACTTCCTGATGGAACCCATCCATAATCATGTCTTCTTCTAATTCCATGATTTGAGCCAATCTTTCTTGAGTTGCACCTTTTTCTGTCATGTTTGTAGTTGTTACAATACACAGACTAGGTATTAAATACTCCAAAGGGACTACTGCTTCATGTCCATACACTAATATGAAAGGTGTCTTCCTTGTAAATTTCTTGCATGTACATTTTGCAAGCCCATAGTATTGTTGGTATCTTTAAATACCAATCATTCTTGTTCACATTACAAATATGGGTTAAGGCATTCTCCAATATCTTATTAAATTCTTCCATTGTTCCATTAGCTTGAGGATGGTATGGAGTTCTCTTTTGATGATGTATCTCAAATTCTTCTGTCATTGTTTGGATACTATTGTTAATAAAATGAGTCCCCTGATCACTCATGAGAATTCTAGGGCATCCAAATCTTGTGATCACTTGTTCAAAAAAGAAGTGCTTTGTAGTCTTTGCAATGTAATCTTTCACTGCTACTGCTTCAACCCATTTGGTTAAATATTTTGTTGTTGTAATTATGTAACTTACTCCTGATCTTCTAGATGGTGGATTGATTGGACCTACAAAGTATTTTTCCCATTTTTCAAACACATTAAAAGTTACTTGAGCTCTTAATGGCATCTCATCCCTCCTAGATGGCTTTCCAACCCTCTAACAAACACCACAATTTTGACAATACTCATTTCCATCCTTAGAAACTATTGGCCACCATAATCCTGTGTGCAATATCTTATATACAGTAGTTTTCCTTGCATAATTTCTTCCAACTATTCCATCATGTGCTTCTGCTAAGATGATAAGTCGTTCATGCTCCATGACACATATTCTTAAAATGTTATCTGCTCCTATTTTATACAAATATCCTCCAATAAGTTGGCAATCTTAAGCTCTAACCACCAAATTCTTATTATGTGCATTATTTTATTCCTTTGGTGAAAATCCTATACTAAAAAATTCAATAATATCAACAAAATATTCATCAACAATTTGTACTGAAAACAATTCTGCACCAAGAAATTTATCCTCCATTATGCTTGCTTCCTCTCCCTAAGTTATCCTGGATAGATTATCTATCCCTACATTTAATCCTTCAGGTTTCAAAACTACTTCAAAATCAAACTCCTGAAATAACAACAACCATATAAATATTCTCCGCCCTAACATTGACTTGTTGACCAAATATATAAGAGAAACGTTATCTGTAAACATTTTGAAATGTTGGCCTAACAAATAATGTCTGAACTTATGTAATGCATACACCATATCCAAACCTTCTCCTTTTGTTGTACTATAATTTTCTTATGAATATGAAAGCTTATTTCTTGCAAATGATATTGGGTGATCTATATCACCTTCTCCTAGCTATATCAATACTTCTCCAAGTGCTATTGAAGATGCATCCACGTGAACATGAAACTCCTTTGACCAATATGGAAACACTAAAATCGACGTTGTCACCATTTTCTCCTACAATATATCCAAACTCTGTTGGCACTCATCATTCCACTGATATTTGATATCCTTCTTTAACAACTTCTCCATGGGCGCAGTAATCTGTGCATATCCTCTTATGAACTTCCTATAGTAACCTATATGACCAAGTGTACATTTTAACTAGTGCATTGACTTCGGTGGTGGTAAATTAACAATGACAACAATATTCATAGGATCAACCAACAAACCATGTTTACACACCACATGCCCTAACAAAATCCCAAAAGGTGTGTTGAAAATACATTTCTTAATGTTCAATGAAATTTGAAATTGTCTACAGATGACTAATATCAATCTTAAAACTTCAACATGATCCTTCAATAAGATAAAGATTGTCCAATCATCCAAATAAACTTCAAAAAACATATGGATAAAGTATTTAAATGCATCTACCACTACTCT
>SNQJ01S0007124.1:56508-66696 GCA_010110895.2 Picea sitchensis
AGGAGATAGCGCACGTGCTATCGGAGTTCGGGGTTCGGGACTTTGTGGTGTCAAGGATTCGTGACATCGCATACTCCGATATCCCGATAGGGAAACCCCCGACGTGCGGGAGCGTTGACTGTTGACCATCGGCATTCGGGGTTCGGGGATTTGATTTGCACGAGAACGTGCACACAGGGTTCGCGATAGAGCGAACGCCGATTTCCCGATTTGCGAAGGGGAGATCGCCGAGGAGAGTCCCGTGGGTGACGAAGACTCCCGAGAGGAGTAGAAGAGTACTTAAACTCTTCGGGCCCGTGTGTGAAGAAGGTCCTGGAGGGAGCGGCTTGCTCGATGAGGGGAAGGTTGCGTCACTGGTGAAGGAATGGTATCCACATACACCACTCCCTTGATTTGAATGTTTACCCTCTTGGCCGCTATATCCTATGGCGAACTCGTGGAACTGCATGTTTTCCTTGCAATGAAACTGGGAGCTCCAACCTTCGGTGGTATCATTATGATAAATCCTCCAAAAGTTTCCATGAATATTCACTGATAACTCAAAATTACATGCTCATGCTCAGATTTCTTCCTTATCTCACGTTTTCTTCAAGTCACAATGAGTCTTCGTGTTCATGTTTCCTTCTTTTATAGTTCCTTTCATAAATGCTCTGTCATATCCCACTTTTCTGATCATCGGGTTTCCTCTTTCCAGTCTCTTTCTATCTAGTCGTGTTGTATTTTCTGTCTTGTCACCTTTTTCTAGAACGTAGGGCATTCTTGTTCTATCACACCACTTATTGTCTGTTGTGCATTGTATCATCTAAATCTGCATGCAAAACACTTATCCATCTACTGCATCTTTTTGTATTTTTCTTATTTTACAAATTTTTTCTTTCTTTTTCTGTTTTTTCTATATACACTATGTACAATTGTACTGCGTTGAAACTACTGAGGGTTGTTGGGTCGAATTTCCCTATGCAGTTTCAGTCGACTACCATTCACCAATACTTGCATCTATTTTCCTGTTAAATCCTGCAATTGCACAACACCTCCATCCGTGACAGACTTTATCTCATATGGCCCTAGCCAATGCATCTTGAATTTCTTCTTATTAATGTGCCTATCAAGAGGAGAAGAAGATCTCCTTCCTTAAATTTCTTCTTATTAATGTACCTATCAAGCAAGATTTATCCTTTGCTTTATGTACTTCCTGATGGAAACCAACCATAATCTTGTCTTCTTCTAATTCCATAAGTTGAGCCAATCTTCTTGTATTGTGTCTCTTTCTTTCATGTTTGTAATAGTTGCAATGTGTAGACTAGGTATAAAATATTCCAAAGGGACAACTGCTTCTTGTCCATACAACAGTATGAAAGGTGTCTTCCTTGTAATTTTCTTACATGTAGTTCTATAAGCCCATAATATTGTTGGTATCTTCAAATCCCAATCATCCATGTTCACATTGCAAATATTGGTTAAGGCATTCTCCAATATCTTATTAAATGCTTCCATTGTTCCATTAGCTTGAGGATGGTATGGAGTGCTCTTCTAATGATGTATCTCAAATTCTTCAGTCATTGCCTAGATGGTACTATTAATAAAATGAGTTCCTTGATCACTCATCAGAATCCTAGGGCATCCAAATCTCATAATTACATGTTCGGACAAGAATTGCACTACAGTTTCTGGGTTACAATATTTCATTATTGCTACTTCAGCCCATCTGGTTAAATATTTTGTCGTTGTAATAATGTACCTTGCTCCTAATATTCTAGTTGGTGGATTGTTTGGACCTACAAAGTCTACTTCCCATTTATCAAACACTTTAAGAGTTACCTGAGGTCTTAATGGAATCTCATCCCTCCTGGATGGCTTTCCAACCCTTTGATTGATATCACAATTCTGGAAATACTCCTTTGCATCCTTAGAAATTGTTGTCCACCATAATCCTACACTCAATATCTTTTGTGCAATATCATTTCCTTCGTAGTGTCCTCCATCTAATCCTTCATGTGCTTATGCTAAGATGATCAGATGTTCATGTTCCATAACATATCTTCTTAAAATGTCATTTGCTCCTATTTTATACAAATTCCCTTCAATAAGTTGGTAATTTGTACCTCTAACCACCAAATTCTTCTTATGCACAGTATTATATTCCTTTGGCGAAAATCTTGTACTAAAAAATTCAATGATATCAACAAAATATTCATCAGCAATCTGCACTGAAAAGAGTTGTGCATCAGGAATATTTTCCTCCAAGATGTTTGGTTCCTCTCCATTTTTTATCCTGGACAAATGATATGGCCATGCATTCAATCTTCCAGGATTCACATCTACTTCAAAATTGAAATCCTAAAATAAAAACAATCATCTACATATTCTTCTCTCCAACACTGGCTTGTTGACCATGTATTTAAGAGCAGAGTCATATGTGAACATCTTGAAATGTTGGCCTAACAAATAATGTATAAACTTCTGCAATGCATACACCATTGTCAAACCTTGTCTTTAAGTTGTATTGTAATTATGTTTTGAATCTGAGAGATTCCTGCTTGCAAATGTTATTGGGTGATCTATGTCACCTTCTCCTAGTTGTGTTAATATTGCTCCAAGTGCTATTGATGAGGCATCCACATGAACCTAGAAATCCTTTGACCAATCTGGAAACACCAAAATTGGCGTTGTCACCATTTTCTCCTTCAATATATCCAAACTTTGTTGGCACTCCTCATTCCACTAAAATTTGATATCCTTCTTTAACAGTTTCTCCATGGGCGCAGTAATATGTGCATAGCTTCTTATGAACTTCCTATAGTAACCGATATGACCAAGTGTAGATTTTAATCAACACACTATCTTAGGTGGTGGTAAATTAACAATTACAACAATCTTCGTAGGATCAACCAGTAGACCCTATTTACACATTACATGCCCTAGAAAAATTCCAAATGGTGCATTAAATATGAATTTGTTAATATTAAATGAAATTTGACACTGTCTACACCTGTCTAGAATCAATATTAAGACTACAACATGATCTTTAAATAAGCTAAATATTGTCCAATCATCCAAATAAACCTCTAAAAATTTATGAATAAAATCCTTAAATGCAGCTACCACTACCCTTGAAAAAATAGCAAGGGAATTATTCAATCCAAAAGGAATCAATGTGTACTAATATGACCCCCATTATATAGAAAATGTAGTCTTATGACGATCTTCTGGTGTTATTTTGATCGGGTGATACCCTGAAAATCCATCAGTGAATGAGTATGCTTCTTTTCCTCCTACATTCTCCAACCCTTCATCTGTAAATGGAGTAGGGAAGGGATCATGCAGACATTCATCATTAAACTTCCTCAAGTCTACACAGATCCTTATTCCCCCTTTATTATTCCCCTGAACTACCATAGGGTTAATCCACTCAGATTGTTTGACAGGCTCTATTATCCCAACCTCTAACATTTTTTCAATATCTGCTTCACTTTCTATTTATATAGTGGATTCAATCTATATGGTATATGTATTATTGGTATAGCATATGGTCTCAAGGGGATCTTCATCTCTCCAATTTCTCCTACTACCTCTTTCATCTCTGAAAACATAATTGTAAATAGGTCACTATACTCGCGTAGTAACTCTGTTATACTTTCCACTGTCTGATTATCCCAATAGTCACCAATACTTGCAATCTTTGGATTATCTTTTGTTCCAATATTTACCTTATTTATATTTAGTGGTGTAACAAATTCTTTTGAATATAACTTTGGACCTTCTACTTATCTTTCCCCTTCAACTTTTGGAATCTGAATTTCACGCAGGTTTTCTTTTGCTAGATCATCTTCTATGACGTGGTAACAGTGTAGCAATTGTCTGATTGTCTACCTATTATGATTTTGATAAGTTGTTAAACTTTTGGTTCTTCAAATATCCTCTCTTTTACCAATTGTTATATCATGTGCTTTCACCTCTTCCTTATATTCCTCAAACCATCCCTTTCATCTGTTAACCTAGCTTCTACTTAGTGTTTCTTCATGGTTGTGTTGAGTCATTTCAATTTGTTTTTTTATCTTCCTATTTTATTTTCATCATTTCCTTTCTCTTTATAAGGTTGATACAAGTCATGAATTGAATTTAATAAGTCACATCACCATGTTTATGTCACTGTTGGGTTGAAAATAGGTTAAATTAGGCCTATTGATGCAAAAAGATATTAATCGCAAGAATGCCCCCATTCTTGCAAACAACAGAACAAGCGTTATTTTATGAGTTTTAACGTTTGAAAAATATTTAAAAGTTTAAATAATGGTGTGTTGGCACCTCACATTCATTTTCATATGCCTGTGCACTTGAGATCATGCATGTTTCTACTAGTTCAACCATCATGACAAATTTCATGCTAATATCATGCATGTTTTTGCCTCGAGTTATTATTATTAGTGTAGGGTTATGTGTGGTTATTATGACAAGTGGTAAATAAACCTGAAACAATGCATACTTTGATCACCATTCTCAGTAGGAGCAGCTAGAACACAATGGTGTCACCCCGAGAGAATTTTCAATTGAATAGAATAGATCCAACAGGGCTCGAACTGTTTGAAGTTATTCCGAAAATAAGAGATATATTTATCAAAGGAGAATGCTTTGACTTTATATTTTCCTTCAATGGACATCACATAGGATTGGACCTACTCTTCGCGTGGAACTTTGATGGGTTTCGGAATCAACTCAGGGACACCACCATTCACATTACAAATCACTTCATCATTGGATCATGCACTCTCCCAATTAGTGGTGAGAGATGGTTTAAAAGGGGAAAATTGCTAGCTAAAATCTGAAACAAGTTTCTGGTAGTAGAACACCAAAACCCTGATTGGAGTCAGGGAATCCCAATTTTGTGGATTAAACAAGAGTGGAGGGGAATTCTCACTGCAGTTCGAAGATACATCATGGGATAAGGTATATTCTCAATCGTTCACTATTATCACAGTTGATTCCTCATCCACTTAAACAATGACAAGGAACTAAACACTCCCTTCTATTTGCTTAAGAGCCTAACTAAAATGTCTAAGAGAATCCAGATTTACCCTGAATAGGCTCATAGAATACTTTACCATGAGGGGTTCATTAAAATATTGGTTATCTTTGCTTTAAATGAAATAGAAATGTCCTGGACATATTTTATGGAGTATTTAGGGTTACAGGAGGAAGGATAGGAAATGAAACAACAATTAGAAGAGAAGAAGGTGAAGTTCCCCAGGAAGATAAGATTTCCACAGAACCTGGGAGTTCATCTAAATCCACCCAGCACGCCAAAGAAAATGCATTACCTGCAAAAAGAAAAACCATATCAGACAAAGAAAGATCCATCATTATAGAAAAAGACAGATAGAAGCTCATAGTTAAATATACATTCAAAATATGAGTTCCCATCATCATTACAGGAAGGGAAATTCAGGCTCCATTTCTAATCAAACCATAACAAATCTTCCAAAATTGTTTAAAACCAACTTCGAGAATGGGGAGATTTATACTATTGGCAAGCGGTTTTCCAAATTTCTCAATGATTTGGGAGAAATTATTGTCTGATCAAAATAGAATTTTTAGAATATTGTTTTCACACACCCAATCAACAAAGTCGTTCCTAGATTCTCAGCAAAATTCAATCTTTCCATGATACATATGGTAAGGCATTTAATAAGCCAACTTCAGATCCTCTGCATCAAATCCATCATATTAAGTCAGAATATAGGGAATAAGGTGGCAGAGGAACAGTGCATTGAAGATAAGGATCAACCTTCTCGTATGGAGGTTCCACAAAATTTTAAGTTAGGGATGACAGGGGATAAGGCAAGGAAGAAATAAAATGAATGGGAAACCTCACGTGTCAAATATGATACTATAAAAATAGAGTACATTGCAGATCCAAAATCAGAACAAAATGTGATGGACTTTGGTTCATACCCTTAACAGGATTATGATGACATAACTCCAGATGTAGAGCTGGCCCCTGAGCAGGTTCCACGGGATGTCAAACTAGAGATCAAAGGGAAAATGTTAATGATGTAGGAACCTGTGAGAGAGGAAAATGATAAAAAAACCTAAGAAATCACCCAGATATGAAATGAGGCCAAGGAAATCCAATTTTTCCATTGACCTCAATAAACCTATTGCAGAGGAAGAGCAAGGGCTCAAGAATGGAAGAAAAGTAAATACATTAATCAAGCCAAAAGTTGAAGCTGATAGGGAGATAGATGACAACCATAAGGTGAAATATCTCAAGAAAAAAAATGATGATATGAGGCAACATATCCATAATCTTCAACAACAAAACCAGGCCCTTGAGTTGCAATACACAAAGATGCAGAAAGAGTATCAGAAGCTACAAAATAAGCATCATAAAACATGCATGTTCTTGAAGGAGATAATCTAAGTGTATGTTGTTGTCAAAGGGTAAAGGAATTAAATACATGTTCCAGATTGATCCACCTTTTTTAAAGGTCGGTATCCAGGTTTTGGTCTATATGGGTAGCCATGCAAATTCAACTGCCAGCAACAACTCATGAAGACTCTTGTTATGCATCTTTTCCTCTTCAATTATCAGTAATAGCTCAAGTTGCACTGATAGAATCTTTCTTGGTTTAATTAGAGATACTACTGCCACTTGTAATAGTTTCTTTTGATGAGAACAATGTCTTTGATTAAGGTCGAGCATTGGAAAATTCCTCCAATTCAGGGAAATTAAACTCAACTCCAAATTTTACAGGCGGTACCATTTTTCCCATGTTTTAGTCACTGTCTTCAAGTGCAGTTTCCAAAATAATGAAGATGGTTTTTTTTTAACCAAAAGAGGCTTTTATTAAAAACAGGCCCATTCACAAAAACCTCCCTTAATTTTTATACAGGTTTCATGGTGTGGAATATTCAAATGAATATTTATAGCTTAGTTTTCCAGATTTAACCATTGAAAGATTTCATGTTTTAGTCATTGTATTCAAGTGCATTTTCCGAAAGACTAAAGATGAATATTTTAAAACAAAAAGAGGTTTTTTTCTGAGATGGGCCCATTCATAAAAATCTCTTTTAGTTTTTACACATATATCATGTATTTAGAGATAAAAAGGGATATTTGGACCTTATATTTCAGGAATTCGTCAGATTTATTTTTCTAAAATAACTCATAGACAACAGTCGATGAGCCACCTCATCAATTCAAATTGGAGATATGTTAAAGGAAGTTGAAACCTCTCTTGATGGGGATACATAGATGGACCTTTGAACGTAAAAAAGGGTTCAATTTTTTGGGAGATCAAGCATCAATATTTTGATTGGGCCTTGAAGCATAAAATTGTTGAGTTTCCCACCTAGTGAATATAATTTTTGGTGACAGAATGTGTTTTCTCAAATATTTTGTGTCTTCTTATCTTATCTAGATGCAAATTGAAATTAATGCAAAGTGATGTTTCTTTTCCTTTCAGCTATTTTCTCAATGAATTGTTTATTGTCATGCAACCTAATCTTAGCTATTTTTTAAGTGAATAATTTATTGTAATAAAGCTTGTTTGGATGATTTGCATCCAGGTACATGTTTTGGATCTGAAATATTATTTCAAGTTTGAAATTTCATACAACAAGTGACAAAGTGTATGCTTGTTTTTATTTCCTTTGTTTTATTCTTCATGTTTTTATTTGCTTACGAAAATGCATGCCACTAGCTAAGGGAAACCTTATAGTGATATTGTTGAACAATCCAACTAGATCCCTATCCTTGGAAACCCATCTATCAGCTGACCAACAAACAAGTTAAACCTATAAAAAACCAGGCCTTTCAACCACTGAGGTGGCCTAGCTCTACCCTTTAGCAATCATGTGCAGACCTTAGGACCAACATCTTATGGCGTCATTGTTGGGGAACATAGTAACAAAGTAATATTTCCTTGGGAGAATGAAAAAGATCAGATATGGTTTTTGATGGTGAACAAAAGCCAGACACATTCAAAATAAAAATCATTCACCTGGAGAATCCATGGTTAAAGAATCTAGTGGCGACTCCACAGTTTCAATAAGTCATATTTTCAGATGGAAGACATCTTGGCTCGAAGGTTTTCTCCTCTTAATTTCTCTATTGCTCCTGGTTTTCCAAATGTTGTTCCTACTATAGATGAGTGGGGTGATTACTTGCTCATATTTAGAGAAGATAGAGATGATAACCATGCAGATGATTTTCTTGAATTCAATGAAGTGATGTATCAGTTGGGTATACATCATGAGGACGTATTAATGAAAGTGTTCATGTACTCATTAGAGGGAGAGGCATGGGAATGGTTCAGATCCCTATCACCTTCTAGTATTTCTTCTTTAAAATATTTTCATGTTGCCTTTCATAATCATTACAAGAAATATTTTTTAGCTAACCTGTTTTTTGAACATTGTTGTGAAGAATTTGGATCTTATATTCAACAGTCAATTATTAGTTCTTCTAGTAGTGAAAATGAAGGGGATATTTCCATTGAAGAAGTGGAGGAAGATTTATTTACATATGAGTCTTCTTCTAATTCTTTTATTCAGAAAGATGATGTTGGGAATTACATTAATGATGAAATTAATTATAACAAGGCTTTGGATACATTTTCTATTATTTCAGATGTCTCAATTAGTTGTTGTTATGATGAATCTATTGTTCTAAGTTCTCATAAAGATCTGGTTAACTATGAATAAAGTAGTGTTAATGGTCAAACACAAGAATCTCTTTATGGGAATTTCCAGTAGTCATTTCTTGGACTTGGAAAACCAACATATCGCCATGATGAAGGTTTTTAAATAGATTATGAGGAAACAATTGTTTCAGAATTGGCTCAAGAGGTATCTTCTACAAAATATATGATTGATTAAGGTCGAGATAAGGAATTATCCGTGCATCATCATACTCTTGAAAAGTTTGCTACTTTAGGATACAATGAAATAAATGATGAACCTTTGAAGGAAAATTAAGAGACTATTTTAAATCATTCTTCACAAAATGCACAAATTTTTTATGCACCTATTTATGATGAGTATTATGACTTTTATGATGATTTACACGAGCAACACATAGTATTTTCCTCTTCTAAAAATAAAGATCATCCTAGTTATGATAAAGATGTGCTTACTACGCAAGATCAATTTTCTTCTCAACCATTTTCTGTTACAAAGTCTCATACAAAAATTATTATTCGAAAGGAACTTGAGGAGGCATTTTCCTTTAATGATCCTCCATTGTTTGATGATTATGAGGAAAGTAATGTTGAAGGTCATGAACACATATTTCTCCTTTCTTCTGGAAATATTGAGCAGCAGATTCAAGATTTCTTCAAGCCTGAATATGACATTTTTCAGCCAGAAATAGAAGAATCCCAGCAAGAACAAATCAGCCATGGAAGTCAAATTAAAGAATGTATTGATACTTTTCCATCAAGGTATGGTTACCATGTTTTTGCAGATGCTATAGCAGTCTATATGAAGTCAAATTGGATTAAATAATTTTCTGTCATTCATTTTGTGAAGGAAGAATTTCAAAACTTTAAGTATGGGCTTCAAGATTGTAAGTTGTTGCTATATTTTTCAGTATCTACTATCATATTCCTACTTAAATATGGAGGTCAATTTCATCTTGTTAACTAGTTCCTCATATGGCTTCACTGGAAATCTGATTACACATGATTACTTGGTTTTCAGCTGAGTAGAGTAGGGGTGTGTTGAATAATGTTAAGAACCAAACATCAATATAGCATAGAAAAACCTCAGGAAAAGTACTCAACGCCTTGAAAAAGAGATAATTTCAGATAATAAGCCTCTTCGAGGGGGCAGTCTCCTTTTACCCCACCTAAATATTCAAGTACAAGATGATTCAAAATGAAAATGTCTCCTTGGTATATATAGGAGACTAGGAGGTATAATTACAACTAATGGCCTAAAGCCGACATAAATAAAATAACATTACTAATCTAAGATGCCCCAATTAATGGGTAATGAGCCAATATTAGGGCTTAACATGCCCCTCCCCTTGAGACAATTGTTGTCCGCAATGCTTGAGTAAATCTGGATGCTTCTGTATAAAAGACTCATCTTCCCAAGTGGAATCTTCAGCCGGTAGTTTCCTCCATTTAATGAGATACTCTGAAATGGATCTATTCCTCAGTTGGTGAATTCTTGTGTCAGTGATGG
>SNQJ01S0007124.1:98369-110233 GCA_010110895.2 Picea sitchensis
ATATGCTCATAGTTTTAGTTTGTTTTAATTTAATTCTTGCTTATAGTTTTGTTTTGTTTTCTCTAACCCTTTCCTCTACAGCTGTCATGCTCAGCAAGACCCAACTGGGCATGTAAGCACCCTTTATTTGCTCACCAAGTGACAAATTGGGTGCAAACAATAACTATCTCCTTTTAATGGTGGAGGAGATATTCGAGAAGTCTTTTTGAATTAATCCTTCACATATTACTACACATTACAAAGCTCACACATTTTTGAGATATATACGAAAACATGTCGATTTTCTAATATTTAATCACAAATTCCCATTTAATAATAAAATGAATAAAGTGGAGAATAATAAGGTGAAACCCAAATATATTTATGAAAATGATATCATGAAAGGTTAATGGGGTGATGAAATGTGAAGAATGATGAAGGGAAATGTGGATGAAAATATGACATTTATGATCCCCAACAACACCTATACAAGAACAACAAGTTCTAGCGACAGAAGAGATGGAGGTCGAGACGTGGGAATAAAAAGGAAACCCTAGCATAGAGTAGAACCATACACATTAGCTTGGATTAGGATCACCACAAAAGACGACAGAGGAAGATGATGAGAGAACAGAGTTAGATGATCCCATAGGATAGGCCGAAGCAGTACAATAATCTGTTGCAGAGTCAACGTAGAAGTTTGAAGAATAGGTGAAGGTGGAGGATATTACTGACAAGAAAAACTCCGACACACAGGGAGATTAGGATGCGCACGAAGAATTAGGGCCATCAAAAGTGAAATGAAATACAAGGGGAAACCAGATAATACAAATATCACTTCACAAATCGAAATAAACAACACTGACACTCTCATGCATATTCGAAGGAGTCACGATCCTTCCTAGAATATTAGGATGTGTGGATAAATTGAGGTATTCTTCTCATGATGTAACATACAGGGATACGTTCCCTAATTTTTCTCCAAAAGTATATGTGGAGAGAAAAGGAACAATCTTTTTAGGAGTTCCAATTTTAGAACCAAAGTAGTGGATTGTAGGATTTATAACATAGGTGTCATGAGCCTGTTGAAAATTCCCCACTTTGAGAGAGGCAAGGATGTAAATGACTCTGTGAAACAACTCATGGAATTAGTGCATGGGGGTATTCTATGGAAGGATAGAATGGTATCAATAGATGTATATTTAATTGCATAAATTATAGGTTTGCCAACAGATGGAGAAAATCCAGAACAATACTTGGATGACAATACAAAGGAGAAATCCTTGGTAGAGGAGATGAAGAATAAATATGGCACTGAGAGAGGGTCCCAGGGAATCATAATTAATAGAATCAGTGAACCTGCGATGAGGTTGGAGACAAAGTTGATGGCTTGATTTGGAGTAGGCATTTTTTGGGTTCAATGCAGTAAACGAGGCAGAAGGAACCAAGGAAGAAGCGTGCACTAGGAAAGAAGGAAAAACAACATGAAAAAGGAAAATGAAGCAGCACACCAAGAAATAAGGAAGATCAACATAGAGTCAAAGAAATGAATGGTTGGATAGAAGACCTATGGCGCAGAAGGAAGTTAAAAAGTGGACAAGTTGGGTCCACTTATAATTAGGATTTTGAGTCATGATGTAAGGTTTTTGCCCATTTTTTTAATATAAATAGAGGATGTATGAAGTAGATATAGGATTAAGTCAATTATCATTGCGAAGAACTACTTTTGGATAACTTTTGAGTCTTTATTCGCAGTGCTAGTTTTTGGCTATGAGTCATGGAGCTCGATTTGTCAGTTTTGGAAAATCATGAATTATTATTGAGGGTTAGGTCACAAGCTATGGACCTTGGTGTGACACTGGTCAACCTCATGCACCACTATAAACCTATGATGTAATGCGCGCAATGCTATTTTGATGAAGAATAATAATAAGAAGCATAAGATCTTTGTGGACGTAGCCCAGGCGGGTGAACTGTGGTAAAAATGGTGTATTTATGTGTGTTGTGGTAATTTTATTTGCTTTATGATGAATAACTGGATAGATGAATGCATCTGTTATATTTTATTTATAGAGCACACACTAGAATAATTATGCATGATGAATGTTATTGAATGGATAAAATAGTAGATATGATGAATGTTATGGTAGAATGAATATTAAAATAGGGGAATAAGTCTAATAGGCCTATCATTCCATGAGTTCCATCCCTTCCATGATTGCAGACACTTGGGTCATGCAATCACCCATAAGACATCTTGGGTGAGACTGCGTTGTGCACTCTGTGTGTGGTGTATCCTTCTGGTTTACCAAAAGGGATGATGGTGAATAGGTTTTTGTTGGAGAACTAAGGAAGAACCCAGGTTAGTCCATACATCCAACAAATGGTTCTGTCGTCGGTTGGAACTCAGAAGAACAACCTGGAAGGGATCTGGTGAGAAGGTCAATGAAGAATATGCAGTGGTAGAAAGGGATGTTTAGGCCATGGAACCCTACAAAGCAAGAGATTGAAATATGGTTGGAGACAAAGCAACTTGAGTTCACACAGAAAGATAATAGAAGGTCTAGGTATACATCGTGCTAATATCTGCAGAGGTAGGTGTTTACTAATTTGCATGAGGCATATTTATGTTATTTTCCAGAGTTATTACAGGAATGGATATTGAGTTTGAAGGATAATCATCCGACCATTTGAATAATATCAGTAGAGTGTACTAATGAGAACATTGCACGATTGTAAAGGGTTAATAACAAATTCACGCGCGTAGTGGATTTTTGGTTAGATAGTATTATTGCAGGGTTTGTTAATGAATTTGCAGTCGATACAGTAAAGTCATATACTATTGTAGAGCATGATTTCTTGAAGGTACCAAGAGGGAGGTACATTAGGTCACTATACACGTCAACTAAGATCTTATTTCATGATAAAGGCATGATGACCATGGAATTAGATAGCTAAATCACTTTGCACGCATGGGGGAGTTGGGGGAAGCACTAAGGAATATTTGAGATATGAAGAAGGCTCTAGATGGAGGCCATAAGAATGAAACAATGGACCCTATAATGATGGATGAGGAAAAAACAAGGGAAATAATAAGGAAATCAGGAGTGACATGCAATGACCGACCCTACCAATATAAGATAAATAGTAAGAACATGGAAGTAGCCAAGCGAGAGGGCTTAGACAATGATGAGGAAGAGTCAAAGGATCTCTATGCTGTTAGCACTGTGATTTTTGCAGTTAGAGTTAGTCCTAGATGAGTCATAGTTTGTGCATCAAAGTTATAAGGTCAGTGACCAAATAAAGAGTGGTTCAAAATCATCGAGTAATGGGTCTGGCCATAAGTTGGTTAAAGGGGTGTAAGGTTCTTCACATTTAAATCGTAAAGGTCCACTTCCCTAAGTCTCGAGTCACATCGAAAAGGTGGAAATTATGTACCAAAATCTAGTCAAGTGGTTGGGATAAAGGTCACATCGAAAGATATTAAGGGCATCATTCCCTAATCATGAAATCAGAAAAGTAAACAATCATGGCACTTCTATCATTTTTAATTTGCACACTTCTCAACTTGCTTTCAAACTTTTCAACCTACTTTCAAACTTTTCATCACCATGGATTTACTGTCCTTTTCCATGATTTCATTACGTATCTGTTAAAGCATAAATATTGGTCACCCTTCATGCCTCTCCACTTTCAGAGTTTGTGCGTCATCCGTAGTTTTTTTTAATCAAGATCTGGAGCCCTTCGCTAGATAAAAGTTGTTTGCTTCCAGTCATTACATAAGTCTATTTTTTTGATTTTTCTACGTCTCCTCCATTGTTTTCAGCCATTGCTTAAAGTCTTTTGGGGCTGGCTGCAAACTAGCTTCTTGGACGAGTTGTTTCTTCTCACAGTTGTTAGGCGGAAATATTGTCGTTTAATTCCATTGTATTACTTTCCCAACTATTTAATTTGTGAATCTGAGGTTCCTAGGCTTACAAAGCACACACACTATATATGCAGGACTGAAGTAGAAGTAATCTAATCTAAATTTCTGAAATAAAATTAATCTAGGAAAACATTGGAATACTTACTAGGAAAGCAAGAAATTAATCTAGCAAAGCAATACAACATGTGAAGAGTTGAATGACAAAAGAGATATGTGAGCTCACACAATAAATCAATCTCAAATTATATTACAAGAATCAAATGACAAAGCATGAAAGAATAACAATGAAAGAATCAAAGCTAATAATCCCCTTCTCCTAATTACAAGACTAAATTATGAATTACATGATGAACCTCATGAAGAGAGAACACTCTCTTATATACACGAGTGTCATAATTACAAATCCACTATTCTCTCAATTTATTCCTTCAAATCCTCCACACCTATCTTGGATAAGATATCGTATCAAAATCTCCATGATCTTCTCATTTGAATATGCTTGAATGATTGTCCCAAATATTCTTCAAATCTTCAAAGTTTTAAGATGAAATTCGAATTTGAGGCTAGGAAGTAATATTTGACTTTGTTGAAATCTTCAAATATGCCTGCACACATCATCAAACTCATCCAACCTTAATATATAATGAAAATATGTTAATTTCTAATATTTAATCAGAAATTCACTTATAATACTAAAATGAATATAATGGAAAATAATAAAGAGAAACCCAAATATATTTATGAAAATGGTATGATGGAAGGTTAATGGGATGATGAAATGTAAGGAATAGTGAAGGAAAAGGTGGATGAAAATACAACATTTCTGAGGCCCAACATGCCCCCCAAATGAACTTGTTGCATGTCCTCATGCAACCATGCATGGATATTCTTAAGAACTTTTGGCATTTAAACTATGTCTTTGATTGATGATGTCCTTAACAATGAATGTTTCCAGGGTATGAAATAAAAGAGTAAAAACATGTGAAATACATGAGTAACAACCTACATTTTCTTATGGTTGGTTCTTGTGCGACAACTATGAATACAAAGAATGTTGGTTCTTGTGTTAACAACATTCATTTCACTTATTTATTTTCTTGCTGCAATAATTTGTCCATATACTCACTGGAAATAATAAGTTATCAATGTGCATAACAAAGCATCACTGTGTATAAGAAAGACGTTTCTTTATCTTTATGAATTATGCTAATATGTATATCAATCGAAATGCAACAAAGTGTCGTTGGAAAATAAATGTTAGTGAATCATAAATGGAATGATGAGATGGTAAAATGGAATAATGGTATGTAGTGAATATGGGTGCCCTCCCCCCCCAATTGAAGTGGTTGCATATCCTTATGCAACTTGGCATAGGTTATGAAAGTGAAAAAGGAAATAGAGCATGGTGAGGGAATTTTCCAAAGTTATTCATTACTAGAAAATAAGGAATTACATGATTAAAGATTAGAAAAGAACATACCTCCACTTACCCAATAATGATGATGAACAATGCAATAGGAATATGGCTGGTGCTGGAGAATGGAAGATGTCACTGCTGTAGGATTATGAAAATGGATCTGCTAATGTTACTGCTGCTATAACTGGATCATGGGAAGTGAAGGAATCTGAACTGCTATTGCTGAATCATGAGAAATGTGGAAGGCAGAGAATATGGAACTGTGGTAATCTCATAGATCTAAAATCAAACTATTGCAACTGCTGAGGGGATCATGAAAAAGTGTATAGTCTTCACCCGCTACAAATCGATGGTACAATTCTAGTCATGCGAATAAATGTGTCAATGTCGAGCATGAAGAGAAATCATTAGATTACCAGCCATTAATGAATGCCATTAACCAATGCAAGACAAACTCACTAGTGATGTCAATGAGTGTCAAGGTACCTGAGTACATATTGTGAAGTGAGAATAGATGTGCTGATGTCGAGCCACTTGAAAGATCTAACGATCAACGGACATTGATGTATTCCCATGATTTCTAGCGAGAGAACTTGTCGTTAAGGCATGCAAGCCTCTAGGTACTCAAAAGGAACTCTAGTCTATATCCCAGATAAGGTGCTGAGGTCGATGGGGCAAGACTTGTTGAAAGGTGGGCCTTAAGGAATCCCACATCAGTAAACACGAGTTTTTACAAAAATATTGGTAGGACTAAAAGATAGATCTCAGTAGCAACAGTTTGTATGGAAAGGCAATGTAATCATGGAAAGGGAGTTTGTTTTATTTAGAAGGAAAAGTGGAAAGGCAAAAATGAACTGAAAAAGATAAAGGAAATGATGTATGCAACTCAGAAAATAGGCGTGTGAAATCATGAGGGATAATTTAATGGAAGATGGGCTTCAATGTTAGGATGATTAATCAGCTTTGAAGGAGAAATGGGATAGTGTCACAACATAAATTTGGCAAAATGTTGTTGTGTATCAGCAAAATGTTTATGTGTAACAACAAACATCAGGATGCGCAAAAACTTTCTGTGTATCAACAAAATGATTTTGTTGAGTAACAACTCCTTCAAGCTGTCTAACAAAGCATGTGTTCTTTGAAGAATTTTGTGATTCTTGAAAATCATTTCAGCAGCAAAATGTGAGCATCTCTGAACCTGAAAAAAGCTTAGTACAAATCCTGCAGGAAAACTGTGAGATTTGCAGAAAACATATCATTCAGAAATAAGTGCAAATGTGGCAAATCAAAGAAAAATAAATGTTTTATACCTTTTTTTCGCTATGCTTGTTTCATCGTTAATTACTGTGTGAAGTGACTTGAGAAAAACACATCGGCGTAACATGTTTGGATCATGGTTTTCAAGAATAAATAAAGCGTCCATTTGCAAATGTTTATTTTAGTTTTGATGTTTTTTTATATTTTTATTTTTATAATGTTTTTATTGTTTTTCTTAGTTTGTTTTGTTGTTTTGGTTTTATAATAAAACAAAACAAAAATAGTTATTATTTTTCTTTGTTTGTTTTTATTTTTTTTGTTTTATAATAAAACAAAACAAAAACATATATAAAATATGATTTATTTACAAAACAAACAAAATATAATAAATGTTATTTTTATTAATTATTTTTTTTGTTATATTACAAACCAAAATAAAAATAAAAATAATCTTTGTTTTGATCAACCCCAAACAAAAATACAATAATACCAATTATTGTGGGAAAATGATACTAATACAAAACTTTACAAACTGTAATTGTCATACATAAATCCTGCAAATTATTAGAACCAAAATCCAATTTTTCTGATTGTTTAATGGGAACGAGGAAAATGATAGGGGTGGCAGTTTGTATGTCATTCCCGAGCCTCACTCGTTACTAGGCTGAACTTGTATTGAAACCATATCATCGTATCTCAAAATATCGACCTGAAAAATCCGGGCATTCTTGATGTGCATGATGGCTTAGGAGATAATCTGATTCTCATGATCTCGTTTTTCTTTCATTGTTGCACTAGACATTAATGCTTGCATTCAATCAAAAACAAACATCCTAAAAATAATAGTTTTTTAAAATGTTATACAAATTCCTCATTCTTGTGCAAAAATATTGGTTGTAATATAATTAATTACTTTCTTTAGCAGATAGACCATTCTTGTTACCAACAAGCAACTGATTCACATTTTCACTAGAAGATTGATCAAGTTCATTCAATTGTTGCAGGTGTTTTTGTTAAATTTTTAATTAAATAAAGTACCTAGGCAAGTGTTTCTCATCCCTAGGCGCCTAAGGGGTGATAAAGTGCCTAATGTGGGCCCTAGTAATTTAATTTGTGAGATGAAAATTAAAAGGTGACTTTATGACTTTAGCGAGGGTGAATGAAGAGACATTAAATCTCAGCCACTCATCTAATCTAATCTTAGCCATTAGATTAGAAAACTCCTCACCTACCTCATGAGGTTGATTAGGGTTGGAGAGCACACCCATTGTTGGGTTGTTGATTCATTGTCGAGAGAGAAAGAGAGAGAATTTTCGAGTTTGGAGAGGAAGCCATTTCTGCAGAGCTAGGGCATGCATTCCAAGGATGCAAAATAGCACAGAAATTGAGGCAGCAAGGACAACATTGAAGGCAGGCTGTACTATACGGATTTATTA
Organism: Picea sitchensis; assembly: GCA_010110895.2. Lineage (NCBI taxonomy): Eukaryota > Viridiplantae > Streptophyta > Pinopsida > Pinales > Pinaceae > Picea > Picea sitchensis. Next base: position 106,387 of record SNQJ01S0007124.1, read on the forward strand.
GGCCATACAACAAGAAGATCAGGCACAAAAATCAAGGCAAAGTACAGTATGAGCAGAGAGGCCATACTGTACAGTTTTTTGAATAAAGTACAATAGAAAAAAAGGCACAAAAATCGAGGTAGAAAGTACAGTCCATACTGTACGGATTCCGTATGGTTAGTATGACTGATATTCAGGCACAGATTTCGAGGTCAAGGCACTGTGTTGTTTTCTGGAAGTTTTGGCATGTTTCCCAAGGCAGTCTTACAACATTTATTTCACTGTTTTGGGTTGAGGTAGTTGGCATGAATTTCAAGGTGACCGTACAACATTTTGGAGGCACAGAAATTGAGGAGAAGACCTATATTTGATTACAGAAAATTCTGGAAAGAATTTTGAGGAGTTTGGCTCATTTTCCTGTGTGAAGACTTGTCACGATTATCGAGATAAGTTTGTCATTTAAATTTCTGAAGATGAACATGCTGTAACATAATTCTTTGAAGCTCCTAAATAATAAAAATCTCCCTCTCTCACCATTTTTCCCCTTGTGGGTTTTTCCAGGGTCAAAGTTAGATCGAAAATATATGTGTCAATATTTTCTGAGTTTTATGTGCTGCTGATATTTTATTTTTGTGTTATAAACGATGTTCAGAATCCTCATGTTTTAGTTCTGAAATTAATTTTTTACTATGTATTTAATTTCTGATATAAAACTGGGTTTGGGCATTAAAAATTGGCTAGAAATTCAGCGAGACTAAAACTGGGTTGGGGTCTGAAAAATTTACATGGTATCAGAGCTGAGTTGAAAAGAAGCAGAGATTTCAACAGTTAGAAAGTTGGGACAACAGTCGCTTCACAGGGTAGATTCTTGAATTTATTATTTTTAGCAGAAAAGGGTCAATGGCTACAGGTTTGAGAGTTGAGGACAGACTTGATGGGGCAACAAATTTTGGTTCTTGGAAGGAGAGGATGATCTTTCTTTTGCAAGAAAACGAATTGTGGGACATTGTGGAAAATACTACTACTCATCCTATTGTGGTACCTACTGATGCTACTCTTCTTGCAGCTTACACTAAGAAGAGTATCAAGGATAAGAGATTTATTATTGATGCCATCAAGGATCATTTAATTCCTCACTTGACGGGGAAGACACATGCCTATGAGATGTGGGAGTCTTTAACTAAATTGTACAAGAGTACAAATGAGAACCGAAAAATGGTTTTGAGGGAAAAACTAAAGAGCATAAAAATGACCAAGGCTGAAAATGTGGTCACATACCTTACTAGATTGACACAGGTGAGGGATGAGCTTGGAGCTGTGGGGGAAGCCATAGTTGACAGTGATCTTGTGAGAATAGCATTGAATGGAGTTTCCAAACAATGGGCTGTTTTTGTGGAGGGCATTGTTTCTAGGGAGAAGCTTCCCAGTTGGGAATGTATTTGGGATGAATTTGTTCAGGAGGAGACCCAGAGAGGTTATGTACATGGAAGTTCATCTATAGGTCATGAGGAGGAGAATGTGGATCTTGCTACCACTAGCAAGAAGAAGTTCAAAAAGGGTCCAAAGGGAGGACACAAGCCCAAGGGTAAAGGGAAGAAAGACATGAGAAAAGTCAAGTGATTTGCATGACATAAGTTTGGGCACTATGTAGGTTAGTGTCTGAACAAGAAGAAGAAACAAACAACATCTTCAGAAGAGGTGGAAGAATTTTCCACCAAGTTTGACAAGGATTTTTCCTTGATTGTGTGTCTATCCATGAGAACCACTCATACAGATACTTAGTACATTGATAGTGGTGCCTCTCACCATATGACAGGGTTTCGTGAGCACTTGACAGACCTCACAGAGATGGGAAATGTTGAGGTAGTGCTTGGAGATGACCAGGAGGTCAAGGTGGTTGGTAGCGGGACTGTATCATTTCAGAGAGAGTCTTTTCCTCCCTTGACTTTGGCAGAGGTTCTATATGTTTCAGTCTTGAAGAATAAATTATTGTTAGTTTCTACTATTGAGGAGAAGGGCTATGAGGTCTTGTTCTGTGATAGGAAGGTGCTTATTTTCCCCAGAGGGTCTAGCATCACTTCGTCCAAAGTGATTGGTACTAGACATGAGAGGCTGTACAAGTTCTTGTTCCATCCAGTGAGAGCATTGATTCATACTACCAGCAACAACAATGTCCTATGTGATCTATGGAACAGGAGGATGGCACATTTTCACCATGGGGCTTTGACAGTTTTGAGGGAGATGGTGACAGGAGTTCCAGATTTTAGTTCAGAGAACCATGAGTTGTGCAAGGGGTGTGCTTTGGGAAAGTACACCAAGACTTCTTTTCCAAGAAGTGACAGTAGATAAGCAAGGATACTTTATCTTTTACATTCATATGTATGTGGCCCGATGTCTTCGACATCATTGACTGGTTCCCTATACTATGTTGTATTCATTGATGACTTCTCTCGAAAGTCCTGGATTTTCTTCATGAAGACCAAAGGATAGGTCTTCAATCAGTTCCAAGAGTTCAAAGCTCTTGTGGAGAACCAGATAGGGAAGAAAATCGGAGTCCTGAGATCTAACAATGGGGATGATTATACCTCCAAGGAGTTCATGGACTTCTGTGCAGGAGAGGGCATCAGGAGGGAGTTGATTGTTCCTTACAACCCACAGCAGAATGGGGTTGCAGAGAGGAAGAACAAGGCTATTTTTGGGGCTGCGAGAGCCATGTTACATGATCAGGGGTTGCCACTATTTCTATGGGTTGAGGCATGCTACACTATAGTTTATTTGTAGAACAGGAGTCCCCACAAGGATGTGGGGAGCATAACTCTCGAGGAGGCTTTTTTTAGGAAGAATATTGAGGTGGGGCACCTTTGTATTTTTGGGTGCATCACATATTCATATGTCCCTTATGAGAAGAGGACAAATCTAGAGCCCACGACAGAGAGAGGGATATTTGTTGGGTATAGTGAGACTTCAAAGGCTTTCTGTATATACCTTCCTTCCTTGAGGAAGACTATCTTGAGGAGGGATGTCATATTTGAGGAGGACGAATCCTTTAGGAAGTCTAGAGGGAAAGAGAAGGGTGAGTAGTATTCACCATAGATTTAGGTGATTCTACAACAAACTACAGTGACACAGAGTTTGGGGCCACCAAGTTCGGGGATGACAGGGCCACAAGTTTCAGGTTCACAAGCTACTTGTCCGCATGTTACATGATCAAGTACTTCAGAGTCTACTTCAGGATCATTGTCTTCAGGAGATGGGTTTGAGCAGGGAGAGTCCCCTCCACTGGACACTACTTCAGAGAGGAGGAATCCCAAGTGGCTTCAAGACACTTTGAGGGAGGCACAAGGTTTAGTGGGGAATCCAAGATAGGCAGTGAGGGAGAGTAAACCTCCCGAGAGGTTTTGCAGCTACATTGCGATGGTGAGCAGTATTCAAGAGTCTGAGCCTTCCACTTTTGAGGAGGTGTTACCCATGATTTTGGTCAATATTGATGGTGTATTGATTATGGTGTACTCAGGCCCCTCATAAGAACTTTCTCCTGAGAAAAGTGACATTCATCTCTTCCCAGAAAACTTACTTTTGAAGAGAGTTTGCAGGTTGATAATATCCTAGGGTGCGAGAATAACCCATTCTCACAGGCTACCTTAAGCTATGGTGTGAAATTCTCGCACTGTGCTACATAGCTAGGGTGCGAACTTGCTCTAAAGCTTGGAGAAAGATGAATTCTTGATGGTTCTAGAAGGGAATCTTCTAGAAGAATGGGTTGGCATTTGAATGGTTATCCTTGTACTAGATTCCCTGATATTGTGGGATCATTCTTATCCAAGTAACCATCTCATTCTCTCCTATATATTGATGGAATTCTCATGGA
>SNQJ01S0007124.1:110243-140837 GCA_010110895.2 Picea sitchensis
AAAATGACCAAGGCTGAAAATGTGGTCACATACCTTACTAGATTGACACAGGTGAGGGATGAGCTTGGAGCTGTGGGGGAAGCCATAGTTGACAGTGATCTTGTGAGAATAGCATTGAATGGAGTTTCCAAACAATGGGCTGTTTTTGTGGAGGGCATTGTTTCTAGGGAGAAGCTTCCCAGTTGGGAATGTATTTGGGATGAATTTGTTCAGGAGGAGACCCAGAGAGGTTATGTACATGGAAGTTCATCTATAGGTCATGAGGAGGAGAATGTGGATCTTGCTACCACTAGCAAGAAGAAGTTCAAAAAGGGTCCAAAGGGAGGACACAAGCCCAAGGGTAAAGGGAAGAAAGACATGAGAAAAGTCAAGTGATTTGCATGACATAAGTTTGGGCACTATGTAGGTTAGTGTCTGAACAAGAAGAAGAAACAAACAACATCTTCAGAAGAGGTGGAAGAATTTTCCACCAAGTTTGACAAGGATTTTTCCTTGATTGTGTGTCTATCCATGAGAACCACTCATACAGATACTTAGTACATTGATAGTGGTGCCTCTCACCATATGACAGGGTTTCGTGAGCACTTGACAGACCTCACAGAGATGGGAAATGTTGAGGTAGTGCTTGGAGATGACCAGGAGGTCAAGGTGGTTGGTAGCGGGACTGTATCATTTCAGAGAGAGTCTTTTCCTCCCTTGACTTTGGCAGAGGTTCTATATGTTTCAGTCTTGAAGAATAAATTATTGTTAGTTTCTACTATTGAGGAGAAGGGCTATGAGGTCTTGTTCTGTGATAGGAAGGTGCTTATTTTCCCCAGAGGGTCTAGCATCACTTCGTCCAAAGTGATTGGTACTAGACATGAGAGGCTGTACAAGTTCTTGTTCCATCCAGTGAGAGCATTGATTCATACTACCAGCAACAACAATGTCCTATGTGATCTATGGAACAGGAGGATGGCACATTTTCACCATGGGGCTTTGACAGTTTTGAGGGAGATGGTGACAGGAGTTCCAGATTTTAGTTCAGAGAACCATGAGTTGTGCAAGGGGTGTGCTTTGGGAAAGTACACCAAGACTTCTTTTCCAAGAAGTGACAGTAGATAAGCAAGGATACTTTATCTTTTACATTCATATGTATGTGGCCCGATGTCTTCGACATCATTGACTGGTTCCCTATACTATGTTGTATTCATTGATGACTTCTCTCGAAAGTCCTGGATTTTCTTCATGAAGACCAAAGGATAGGTCTTCAATCAGTTCCAAGAGTTCAAAGCTCTTGTGGAGAACCAGATAGGGAAGAAAATCGGAGTCCTGAGATCTAACAATGGGGATGATTATACCTCCAAGGAGTTCATGGACTTCTGTGCAGGAGAGGGCATCAGGAGGGAGTTGATTGTTCCTTACAACCCACAGCAGAATGGGGTTGCAGAGAGGAAGAACAAGGCTATTTTTGGGGCTGCGAGAGCCATGTTACATGATCAGGGGTTGCCACTATTTCTATGGGTTGAGGCATGCTACACTATAGTTTATTTGTAGAACAGGAGTCCCCACAAGGATGTGGGGAGCATAACTCTCGAGGAGGCTTTTTTTAGGAAGAATATTGAGGTGGGGCACCTTTGTATTTTTGGGTGCATCACATATTCATATGTCCCTTATGAGAAGAGGACAAATCTAGAGCCCACGACAGAGAGAGGGATATTTGTTGGGTATAGTGAGACTTCAAAGGCTTTCTGTATATACCTTCCTTCCTTGAGGAAGACTATCTTGAGGAGGGATGTCATATTTGAGGAGGACGAATCCTTTAGGAAGTCTAGAGGGAAAGAGAAGGGTGAGTAGTATTCACCATAGATTTAGGTGATTCTACAACAAACTACAGTGACACAGAGTTTGGGGCCACCAAGTTCGGGGATGACAGGGCCACAAGTTTCAGGTTCACAAGCTACTTGTCCGCATGTTACATGATCAAGTACTTCAGAGTCTACTTCAGGATCATTGTCTTCAGGAGATGGGTTTGAGCAGGGAGAGTCCCCTCCACTGGACACTACTTCAGAGAGGAGGAATCCCAAGTGGCTTCAAGACACTTTGAGGGAGGCACAAGGTTTAGTGGGGAATCCAAGATAGGCAGTGAGGGAGAGTAAACCTCCCGAGAGGTTTTGCAGCTACATTGCGATGGTGAGCAGTATTCAAGAGTCTGAGCCTTCCACTTTTGAGGAGGTGTTACCCATGATTTTGGTCAATATTGATGGTGTATTGATTATGGTGTACTCAGGCCCCTCATAAGAACTTTCTCCTGAGAAAAGTGACATTCATCTCTTCCCAGAAAACTTACTTTTGAAGAGAGTTTGCAGGTTGATAATATCCTAGGGTGCGAGAATAACCCATTCTCACAGGCTACCTTAAGCTATGGTGTGAAATTCTCGCACTGTGCTACATAGCTAGGGTGCGAACTTGCTCTAAAGCTTGGAGAAAGATGAATTCTTGATGGTTCTAGAAGGGAATCTTCTAGAAGAATGGGTTGGCATTTGAATGGTTATCCTTGTACTAGATTCCCTGATATTGTGGGATCATTCTTATCCAAGTAACCATCTCATTCTCTCCTATATATTGATGGAATTCTCATGGAAAAGGTTAATCAAGATTCACTGGAGAATTGGTGAAAGAATTGTGTGAAGGACTTAGCTTGAATAGGATCTTGGAGACTCTAGCAAGTATATCAAGAGGATTTGATCTTCTTCATACAAGGATTGAGCAAGTGTGTGTGTTGGAGCCAAGAGCCACCGAAAGGAAGCTTGTGACATCAAGGTGATCAGGTTGTATCTTCTACTTTCGATTAATATGATACAGTGGCATGTCCCTTTCCCATAAAGTCATTCTCACTTTATTATGTAATTCCTTGATCATACACATAAGTTGACAGTTGAATATATTTTGCTATCTTCACTTTGGTTGGTTTGTGTGGTCTTGGTATTGACCTCACGAGAGCACCAGAACGAAGCAGGAGAAACATAGACCCTAAGAAGTGATACAAAGGTATGTTACTTGTTCCTTCCTACTAGCTAATTCAATGGTCAAAACTTAGGGGAAGAGTCATGTCCTATCCTATTTTGTTCTAGATCTAGGTGGATCTAGGGAGATCTGTTAGTGTCCACACCTACCGATTAGTCCGATAAAAGGAGGCCACTGGTAGACAGGTATGGAGAGATTCCATGATGGAAGAGTACAATTTCATCATGAATAATGATGTCTGGGAAGTTGTTCCTAGACCTGAGGGGAAGTCAATGGTGACTTCCAGGTGGCTCTATAAACTAAAGCATGCTGCAGATGGAAACATTGAGAAGTACAAAACTCACTTTGTGGCTCAGGGGTTTTCACAGGTTGAGGGAGTCAACTATGATGAGACCTTTGCACTGGTTTCTAGATACACTTTGATCAGGTCAGTGATCTCCATTGCAACAAAGATGGGTTGGAAGATCCACCAGATGGATGTGAAGACTGCATTTTTGAATGGTCTTATTGAGGAGGAGGTGTATATTGAGCAACCATTGGGCTTTGAGGTGCATGGGAGAGAGTCTCATGTGTGTAGATTGAAGACAATATTGTATGGGATGAAACAAGCTCCTAGAGCTTGGTATTCGAGGATATATGCCTATTTGCAGTATTTGGGTTTTGAGAAGAGTGAGGCGGATCCACACCTATACTTCATTATGGTTGGAGAGGATCCTCTCATTCTTCTGCTATATGTGGATGATATTTTCATTACAGGGGCAAAGAGACTCATCAGTAGCTGCAAGGAGAGGCTTGCTTCAGAGTTTGAGATGACCGACATTGGACTGATGCATTACTTTTTGGGATTGGAGGTTTGGCAGGAGCCTGGACACATCTTCCTGGGATAGGGGAAGTATGTGTGTGAAATTCTAAGCAGATTTCAGATGGGGGATAATAGGCCCATGGCCACTCCCATGATTACCAACTGGAAGAAGCTTCATGCTTATAAGTCACACTTGGTGGATTCCACTTTGTATTGTCAGTTGATCGGGTCATTGATGTATTTTGTCAATACCAGGCCATATATTTGTTTTGCTATCAACACTCTCGGTCAGTTCATGGTGGAGCCGAGGAGAGTGCATTGGGTGGAAAAAAAACATGTGCTCAGGTATATTTGTGGTATGGTATATTATGGTTTGGACTATCATAGAGGAGATGGAGTTTGTCTGGTTGGCTATACATAATTGGATTGGGTAGGATGTGTCAGTGATAGGAAAAACACTTCAGGGTGTTGTTTTGGATTGGGATCAACAGTTGTGTCTTGGTTCAGTTGGAAACAAAAGTTAGTGGCTTTGAGTTCTGCAGAGGCTGAGTATATGGCATCCAGTTAGGCCAATTGTGAGGCCCTTTGGCTTCATAAGATGCTGGTGGGATTGTTCGGTGTGCAGTTGAGGCCTACTGTGATTTACTGTGATAATTAGAGTTGCATTAAACTCTTGGAGAATCCAGTTTTTCATGATCGGTCTAATCATATCGATATTCATTATCACTTCATCTATGACTATGTTCAGAGAGGAGCCGTGGAGCTATAGTACATATCTATAGAGGAGCAGGTTGCAGACATACTCACCAAGGCATTGGGCAGAGGCAAGTTTGTATTTTTTAGGGACAAGCTTGGAGTGGTGAGTAACACTTTCCTCGGCAAGAGGGAGTGTTAAATTTTTAATTAAATAAAGTACCTAGGCAAGTGTTTCTCATCCCTAGGAACCTAAGGGGTGAGAAAGTGCCTAATGTGGGCCCTAGTCATTTAATTTGTGAGATGCAAATTAAAAGGTGACTTTATGACTTTAGTGAGGGTGAATGAAGAGACATTAAATCTCAACCACTCATCTAATCTAATCTTAGCCATTGGATTAGAAAACTCCTCACCTACCTCATGAGGTCGATTAGGGTTGGAGGGCACACCCATTGTTGGGTTGTTGATTCATTGTTGAGAGAGCAAGAGAGAGAGAATTTTTGAGTTTGGAGAGGAAGCCATTTCTGCAGAGCTAGGGCATGCATTCCAAGGATGCAAACTAGCACATAAATCGAGGTAGCAAGGACAACATTGAAGGCAAGCCGTACTGTACGGATTGAGAAGGTCGTACAACAAGAAGAGAAGGCACACAAATCGAGGCAAGGTATAGTCCAAGTAGAGAGGCCGTATTGTACAGATTTTTGAATTATGTACAGCAGGAAAAAAGGCACGGAAACTGAGGCAAAAAGTACAGTCCGTACTGTACGGATTCCGTACGACTGATATTTAGGCACATATTTTGAGGTCAAGGCACTATGTTGTTTTCTGGAAGTTTCATCACATTTCCCAAGGTGACTGTACAAAATTTATTGCACTGTTTTGGGATGAGGCTGTTGGCACAAATTTCAAGGTGACCGTACAACATTTTGGAGGCACAGAAATCGAGGAGCAGACCTGTATTTGATTACAGAAAATTCTGGAAAGAATTTTGAGGAGTTTGGCTCATTTTCTTGTGTGAAGACTTGGCACGGTTATCAATATATGTTTGTCATTTAAATTTTTGAAGATGAACATGCTATAACATAATTCTCTGAAGCTCCTAAATAATAAAAATCTCCCTCTCTCACTGGTTTTCCCCTTGTGGGTTTTTCCAGGGTCAAAGTTAGACCGAAAATATCTGTGTTAATATTTTCTGAGTTTTATGTGCTGTTGATATTTTATTTCTGTGTTATAAACGATGTTCAGAATCCTCATGTTTTAGTTCTGAAATTAATTTTCTGCTATGTATTTAATTGCTGATATAAAACTGGGTTTGGGCATTAAACATTGGCTGAAAAATTCAGTGAGACTGAAACTGGGTTGGGGTCTGCAAAATTTACAGTTTTTACTGGGGGCTCATTATGTGATTAGCATTCATGTTTCAAAACAAATGCATGCATAACATCCATCTTACCGAGGCATGGTTCGAAATTGCTGCCATACCTGTAACGAGTGCCAAGACTGAATTTGCTGCCAGATATAACCTCAAAATGAACTCGACAGTACTATGGTAAACACAAAGTGTATTACAGTTTGTGGTAACCCTTCCTTCGACATTGGTCCAACTAAGTTATCCAACATTGCATGTTTCTTTTTCTGCAAATGGAGGTATTTGCAAATCAAGGCGTTTGAGGCATTTGCAAATCGAGAAAGGTCAGAGACAACTGGCTTAGAATTCCACCAGCAAATACATCTCCCACACCCATTGTATCCATAGCCTTCAATCTCCCTTTCCTCACAAAGAGCGTTGATTAGTAAATCAAATTGGACTCTTAGATCACGTGCCATGTGGACCAAAGTTTGTTATTAACTTGAATTCTTCTTCTTAGAGGGTGCCGTATTCAAACAGTTCAAAACAAATCATTTTTGCCTCACGCAGTTTGCAAAACAGAGCTCCGAAGAACCCTGGATTTATCCCAAATGGTTGTGAAATCCAAAAAATTGCTCACATGTTACCAAACTGCCTCCGTTCCCGAGAAAACCCATGTTTTTTTTTTTTAATTCACCTCGTTTTGCTCAGAAAATTCGTTTTAAAATAATGTGTTTTAACAGTTACACATTTCTGGCAATTACCTCTGAAGAAATTGAAAACTGGATGATGCCTGCTGTGGTAAAATTTCCAAAGCTTTTCTCTCACATAGAAGTTCAGATCGATCACCCTTATTCCAATTACCTGCAATGGAATCTACAATATTCTCTTCATCCGATACACCTTCATTGTCTTTCTCTGTAACTTTTAAAATCCATTTCTAATAACTCCCGCATGTACTCATTCTTTTTATTTTGATTTTAGGATTGAGATCCAGAAGCATATATATATATATATATATATATATATATATCATTAAGTTTTAACAATGGAATAATTGTTTATTAACCTCAAGTCTTATTGTAGTTCCAATAATGACAATAAAGAATTATACGAAAAGAAACCTTGCTCAGATTTTTATTGATTTTTAATTCGTGTGTGTGCAATTTTAGTTCAAGGTTGCAGGATGAAGTCAAAAGATGGCATTGATGCGACTAAAAATTATAAAGAAACTAGACCAAAATTTTATCATGGCCATATGTAATTCAAAACCATAAATGAACCAAATCGAAATTTCAAAAACATATTTCAATCGATTCAGGCCGCGACACAGTTTCAACAAAAGTTTTAGCATGGAAAAACGTCACTGTATCAGCATGTAAAATTTTACTGTATCAACATGTAGAAATTTCAGCATGTAAAATTTTCGCTGTATCAACATGCTGTAACAACAAAAAAATTTGCTGTAACAATATGTAAAATTTGGTTTTGTTTTTATTCGTCTTAAAAATTTGTTTATTGTGTTTATTTTTAGGTCAAAGGATGAACACAAAAACATTCATTCCTGAAATCAAAATCATCCCTATTTTCTGATCCTCACGATCGCACGAAGCACGGAGGAGAGCATACTTATTCTAGGTAAAAGCAAAATCTGATAATGAAAACAAAAACTGAAAATGAAAGCCTACCTACTCTATGCTAATTATATCTTAGAAATTAGTTACGTGTAGTCAAATAACCAATGGAGCCAAGCACACAACGATAACAACAATATGTTTAGTGGCAATTTTTCAATGAATAATGGAAATATTCGAGAGTGAATGAATCTAGTTGCTGTGACTGCAAAGTTTCTAAATAAAAATAAAAAAAATGGAGCTAATCGAGTTCTTACCTTGAACCATTTCTCGATATAACTTTCATAGGTGTGATTTCCCTCACTCATATCATGTTGTAGCTCCTCATTGTCCTCCTCAAGTTCCTCAGATGTTGATTTCTTGTTCATTTCTGGAGGAGTATTTAAGCTTTGGGCTGCTGTCAAGATCTCCTCTTCCTGAGAAGAAGAAATACCAGATTTCGCCAGGATCTGAGTGAGCTGTTCCAAGCTGACACTCATGGTTAAATCATATTGCAAAAGGGGTTCTTACAACACCCAAATAAAAAAAATAAAAATAAAAATGAAAATCACACTTGCTGAAACACATGAAAACCTCTTCACAGTTGCAAAAATTGAAATTGCAGAAATTGAAATTTACACTTACGCTTGCAGGAATTGAAACACTACCTACATGCCCTTACCCATATGTCACCTCATATTTAGGAGCATGACTAATCGTACTTGGATGAAAATTCAAACTAAACTTCAATCCATCGTGCTTCCCCGAAAACGGTGCCAAAATGTTAGGTGGAAATATTGTCGTTTAATTCCATTGTAGTACTTGCCCAACTATTTAATTTGTCAATCCGAGGTTTGTAGGCTTACAAAGCACACACACTATATATGCAAGATTGAAGTAGAAGTATTCTAATATAAATTTCTGAAATTAAATTAATCTAGGAAAGCATTGGAAGACTAACTAGGAAAGCATAAAATTAATCTAGGAAAGCAATACAACATGTGAAGAGTTGAATGACAAAATACATATGTGATCTCACACAATAAATCAATCTCAAATTATATTACAAGAATCAAATGACAGAGCATGAAAGAATAACAATGAAAGAATCAAAGCTAAGAATCCCCTTCTCCTAATTACAAGACTAAATTATGAATTACATGATGACCCTCAGGAAGAGAGAACACTCTCTTATATACATGAGTGTCATAATTACAGATCCACTATTCTCTCAACTTATTCCTTCAAATCCTCCACACCTATATTGGATAATATATCATATCAAAATCTCCATGATTTTCTCCTTTGAATATGCTTGAATGATTGTCCCAAATATTCTTCAAATCTTCAAAGTTTGAAGATGAAATTCGAATTTGAGGCTAGGTGGTAATATTTGACTTTGTTGAAATCTTCAAATATGCCCACACACGTCATCAAACTCAACCAACCTTGATATATAATGAAAATATGTTAATTTCTAATATTTAATCAGAAATTCACTTATAATACTAAAATGAATACAATGGAAAATAATAAGGAGAAACCCAAATATATTTATGAAAATGGTATGATGGAAGGTTAATGGGATGATGAAATGTAAGGAATAGTGAAGGAAAAGGTGGATGAAAATACGACATTTCTGAGGCCCAACAACAATCAACCTTCTTCATTTTGAATTTCCTACTTCTACGTCGAGTTGTTCACTGTGCCAAAATTTTCCATCATAATTCCCTACTGCACCAAATGTCCCATTGTTGTTTTCTACTGCGCCGAGTTTCCCCACTGCGTTGAATTTTTTCGTTGCACTTTACTGTCGTGCCGAGTTTTCCCACTGCGCTGAAATCCTCATTCTTTACTACTGCACCAAGTTTTCCCACTGCACCGAAATCCTCTGTCACATTTTACTGTCGCGCTAGAAATTTCTATTACTGATTTATTTTCTGTGCAGAGAGGGTATTACAATTCATTGTTGTGCGCATGAAATTAATATATACCAACATCATGGTAGTTTCCCAAAGCATAAGAAAGAAGAAGAGAAGTGGAAGGGCCATGAGGTTTGAACCTCAGTATCTAGAGTTAATAAATGAAAACCTGATGATCATGGAATCTTTTGAACAAGCCGTATGTATGCGTTTCTACGAAAGGATCCAAGGATATAATGCGAAAATGGTTGAGAAGTTCACCCTGAATTTTACTAGGGTCATCGCGACAATTGTGGGAATCACTTTCCAAATGATGGAGGAAACTTTGTTAGCTTCGACGAAGATCCCTCCGCGTGGAGAAAAATGGTTTAAAGGCATGCCTTTATAAATTTCATTTTATATGGATTTCATCAAGCCTGAATGTCGAAATTGGAAAATTGGAGCCGACATTCCAAGCCAGTATCTCCTGGAGCCTTTTGAGAAACTTCTGAAGATAATTAGAAAATATTTCACCTATGAAGGAAGGTTCGAGAGGGTGTATCCATACCACATCAGGTTATTGATGCACTTCACAAGGAAAAAATCCTTAAGCTTACCTTTCTTCTTGTGTCATACCCTGATAAATATGGAAGACAGTGTCCAGGACAAGGCTGATTAGTCAGGGAACAATTTATTCAATTTTTCATTAATTAAGATGTTAGTGGTTGAATAATTGAGATGTTTGAACAAGGACTAGAATTATTTTATGATTTCGACCAACATTCCTAGATAAATGAGACATTCCTCTATCTGTTGAGGAATTAACACTTCATAGTTCAAAGGAGAGAAAGGAAGATGTTACTGAAAAAAGAAAATGGAAAAAAATAAAGGACTCGTCGTTCAGTTAGCCAACATCCCAGACTAAAAGTAGGTCAATATTGACTGATAAAACTGAGGAGATCCAAGATCCTAGTAAACCGTGCACCAAGTCCTCTGCCAAGAGATTTCCCATACAAATCGTTCTGCTAGATCTTGTTAAAGGTGCAAACAAGGGAATTGATGAAAGACAGGTGGAGTTAGGTGAGGAAAATGAAAATACTCATGAAATGAAGTAGCAACTAAAGCAAGAGCAACACGTTATTGCCAAATTTTATCAAGAAAAAAGAGAGTTGAGAAGACAGATGGCATAAACGATTATTGAAACACCATCTTCGTAGAGTCGAGCAGGTCATTTATCCCCTACCTCTACCACAACGAGAGAAAATAATGTAAATTGGATTAAAAAATAGCTCAAAGAGGCCCAATATGTAATCGTTGAGCTTCGGGAGGAACAAAGGATGTGACAGGAAAAAATCATGGAATATTTCAAAGAGTGCAGAACAACTATTGATAATTCATGTGCAACTCTCTCCGATGCTCAATCAAAATTGAAAATAAATGTGGTTTTGTTGAGACAGGTGAAGAGTTTGAAAAAACAGAACTAGTCTTTAAGAAAAACAGTCAGAGATTTAAGGTTGCAGGTGAAATTGGAGGCAAAAAATAAGGACGAGATAAATCCCCTAACTGGAGTTGCAGAGGCATGAGTAAAGGAGCCCCATTTTTGTCTTTTTGGGTCATATCATGTAATATTTCTCCGTACATACCCTGCTTTCTTACATTAACAAGAAGTTAGACGCAACACTTGCACAGTCAATATTCACTATGTAAACATTGTAAGCTTACCTAATGAGTAGAGAAGGTATTAATGAAACACATGGAAGTTTTGAAGGAGATGCATGGTCCCCAACTATTGCTGCCACCTGGAGTTGCACGAGTGACCACATATGGAAATACTCTACACAAACTTTCCATGCGCATGCTATAGCCAGTGATCACCCAATAACAACCAGAGTCCGCTATACAAAGGTGACCGAGTTTCCAGTAATACGCATGATTACTCGGGCACCCCTTGGAAGAAAACAATGATCTATGAAAACAAGATGGTCGAATATTACTCATGACCAAATGATTGAAACAAATATGTTGGTTATGCTATGATTGGGTGTAGTCAGGTTTCTATTTTTAGTAAATTTTGTTGAAAAGGTTGTCTAGAGGGAGAGTAACCGAATCCAGGATTATAGGGGGAAGTAGTTCAAACATAGCAACCTAGAGGGCATTAGTTTTCTATGTATTGGAGCTTTTTGATGTAATCTAGGTTGGAAACATGGTGTAGATATGGCACTCTTGAATGTAAATTTCTAAATCGGATGGAAATATAAATGCCGAGGTTCTGAATCTTTCGATGAAAAGATTATAGTGGTGGTGGTTTGATGTATTGTGATCCTATATTCATATGTACTCCTTGTTCCTGCAAATTCATATATGTTTCATTTGTTTAAATTAGAATTATTTAAAGGGTTTAAAATTGATCTTGTGGTGCTTTTGACTCAACCATTTAAACTATGTGCTTTCTTCTAAGTTAGGTCAGAATTCATCTGTAATGGTGCTCTGATTTTCTTTTTGTTTCCCCTTTCTTTCGCCATACACAACGATATTGAAACTGAAAGACCATTACATATTTATCCTTTCTCCTCTCAAACCTTCCTCTACCAGTCATTGATTTCTCTTGTTTTCAGGGGGTTTACTCCATAGCCCAAAGGGTACTATACTTCCTTGCCAACAAAATTAGATTTTTTTTTCTAAAGCATCTAAATCTAGTTGTCAGTCCAAAGCTATTATTTTTCAGAGACTAGGTCTCAGAGAGATCCCTTTCTATATTGGGAAGGATAGTTTCCAGTAGTAAAGTTGGTTTGTAGGTTACCTTGGTAGATTGTTTTCTTCAGCCCAACAATTTACCAAGTGCTAACATTTTGGCACCGTTGCTGGGGACATAATTGAAAACTTTCCTTGGGAAAAAATGAATAAAGCTGTAGATTTGATTCCCGAGGGTAACAGTCAATCAAATACCTATATTGGATGAAAATTATTTTACCCTGGTGACTTCATTGAATAATATCAGTAGCGTAAAGTAGTCCAAAATAAAAAATCTTGTCTCCTAAGAAAGTTTACACTAGAGCGAACCCTGATCCAGGGCATGCATCATCTATGTCCGATCTTGATAAACTTCTACACAAAATAAAGGAAAAGAAAACTGACTCGGTATATTACCTAGATAGGAACCTATCTTTACCTAAAGACGGGGTAAAAAGGATTAACGATCATGACTTTGATTTATTATTTGAACAAACCTTGTTCAAATCCAGATCAAAATCTTATTTGAATGAAATCATCTTTGATGAGAACAAGTTCCAATCTTTGATACCAACCAACCCCCCTCAAGCTGCTGTAATTTCCACTCAGACTATGCAGCCAGTTCAAACTCCTCCTAGATTCATGGTCGCTAGATTCACTCCTCTTGGCTTGCCTACCCAATTACACGATTTACCTCAGAATTATAATCAGAGAATTAAATTATACGATGCTGAAGGGAATGATTCAGATAAAAAACACTTAGTTTGGTTTAATGACTTTGTCTACCTGGAATAGGTAGATTATGAGGATGCAAAAATGATATTGTTTGCACAAAATCTCTCAGGTGAGGTCAGAAAATGGTTCAAATCTCTTCCAACAACGAGTATCCCTAATTTTGTAGCTTTTGAAGAACTTTTTTTGGCTAGGTGGGGTAATAAAAAAAATTCTCTTCAGTTACTAACTCAGTATAATAATATAAAAATATCACCATATGAAACAATACAAGATTTCTCAACCAGATTTATGAAAGTTTATAATTCAATTCCCACAGAAGTCAAACCTCCTCCCAGAGCTGCCCAACTTCGATATGATGATTCTTTTGACAGTGACTTTGTCTTGCTGTTAAGAGACAAAAGATCCAATACATTAGATGATATGATGAATGAAACAATTGAAGTAGAAGTAAACTTGATGGCATCAGGGAAGATCAAACATAATCTTGACATAAGTGTGAAGAAGGTCCAAGGGGAAGAACAACCTTCTACATCTCAATCATCAGATGAGAAATTTGACTAGATGATGAATACTATGGAAAGACTCATGGAGAGGATGTCCGTGGAAAATAAGCCTACTACCAGGGATCAAACTACTAGGGATCAAACTAATTTTCATCCCATAAATCAAAATTTTAGAAGAGCCCTAGTTCCACAGATCAGGCAAAGAGACCAGAGGGATCAAGGTGATAAACAAATAAAACCTCCTTTCCAAAAAAACTATGCAAACAAAGATTTTGACCAAATAATCAAAGACCATATGCATTGTTGTGATGATATAGAAACACACGTGTTCTTAACCAAAGGAGAACATGATCAATTTATGGATGCAAATGATAAGTTTATGCAAGAAAATGATGATATGTTTTCTTCAGAAAAAAAGAGTTTAGGAAAGGATACCACAATGCTATTATGCAGCTTCAAAAGAAGTATAACCTCATAAGTAAAAAGACACTTCCAAATATTCCAAAGGCGAATCCTATAAGGGAACTTTAGATAAATACACCTTCTGAAAGCCAACCAAAGAAAGATAATTCAGTAAAGGATGTAATGGAGAAAGGAAAACCAAAAGAAGAACCCCCAAAGAAAATACCTGAGGAAAGAAAGGAAACAATCATCAAAGAGGTAGAAAAAGCTTCGTCTCTTTTTAATTTTTAAAGAGAAATGGATAAAATCAAAATTTTTGTTCCGTTTAATGAGTTGATCAAGAGTGGAGAATATAGAAATCAGATTATTAAAATGCTAAAAATGGAAGAATCCCTTGACACCTTGAACATACAATATGATCACCCTGTTATATTGTTTGGCTCGCATGTGGAAGAGAGTGGTGATGTTGATGATGTTCCTCCTTTCTATGTTAGCCTTAAAATTTATGACATGAACTTACATAATGCCATGTTATATTTAGGAGCATCACATAATCTCATACCAAAGGTGATCATGGATGAGTTGGGCCTAGACATTACAATACCTTATAAGGATATTTTCTCTTTTGAATCAAGGAAAGTGAAATTCTTAGGTTTGATCAAATATTTGGTCATATCATTGTATCAAATCCCATTGAAAAATATGATCATGGATGTGGTGGTTGCTGACATCCCTCCGAAATTTGACATGTTGTTGTCTAGATCTTGGGCTGCAAATTTGAAAGGAACTTTGCAAATGGACATGTCATATGCTACTATCCTTGTTTTTGGCCAAGAAAGGAGGTTGTGCATAGAAGTGTTTCTCAAGTACATGGTGAATAGAAAAACTCAACCAAATAATCATCCTATTTACTCTATGGATACCAAAGTTGGTTCCTCTATTTTCTATAATAACTTGAGTTTTGAAGATGGGGAGCCAACAACTGTCATGGATATCAAAGACAAAACTGAGCATCGAATAGAGGAAATTACAGATCAACAAAACAATGCAGAGGATGAAATGTGGAATATGAGTTTTGATGGAGCTGCTAGTAGGGAAGGTGCTGGAGCTGGTGTGTGGATTAACCCTCCCAATATGGGTACAAAACTCTATTCTTACAAGCTCTCCTTCGATTGTACCAATAATATGGCCGAATATGGGGCACTGATTTTGGGATTGAAGACTTTAAAAGAATTGGGTGCCAGAAGGATAGTTGTACATGGGGATTCTAAGCTTGTCATTAACCAGGTAAAGGGTATATATTAGTCCAAGCATCATAGATTGAGAGCATATAGGATTTTAGTGCTTGATTTTCTTGAATAGTTTTCAGAATACAATTTGTCAATGATTCCTAGGAGGAAAATCAAATTGCAGATGCTTTGGCTACTTCAGCCTCAGTTTTCAAATTTCCAATTTTTCCTAGTAAAACGTATGAAATTGAAGTCAAACATAGGCCAACAATACCTGACAACATTAAATATTGGAAATTATTTGAAGACGAAAAACAGGTAGAAATATTCCTTTAGATGAGTGATGAATTTGCTAATGTAAATATTGATGATGAGTGATGTTGTGAAGTGAATGAAGACACAACTATGTTCAACAATAATGACCTTTTTCAGAATCAAATTGCTGGAAGAGATATAGTGTAGTTGAAAAATAAAATTATTCCCAAAGGCTTGGTCCCATTGGATTTTTTTTTGACAACAATGATGTAGCTAGAAATCCTAAGATCACTGCAAATGATGAGGATATAGAAGATTGCAACATTGGGACTCAAGAATATCCCAAGATCATCAAATTGTAAAAAACGGCCAGTCCAGAATTCAAACATAGATATATCAGCCTTATGAAGGACTTCCCTGATGTATTTGCATGGAGTTATGAATATTTAAAGGTCTATGATACTAAGGTAATTCAACATGTAATTCCCATCAAGGATGATCATAAACCTTTCAACCAAAAGTTGAGAAGAATCAATCCTCTGCTATTTCCATTGTTTGAAAAGGAGGTAAGGAAATTGTTTGATGCCAACATTATTGTGTCCTTAAAATTTTCCAAGTGGGTGGCTAACCTAGTGCCTGTCAGGAAGAAAAGTGGTGAGATAAGATTATGTGTGGATTTTTAGAATCTAAACAAGGTGTCTCTCAAAGACAATTATCCACTTCCTAAGATGGATTACATCCTGCAAAAGGTGGTAGGATCTTAGAAGATATCAATGCTTGACAGTTTTTCTGGATACAACCAGATCATGGTGCATCTGGATGACCAAGAGAAGACAAATTTTACAACACCTTCGGGCACTTTCATGTATGCAAAAATGCCTTTTGGGCTTATGAATGCTGAAGAGACTTTCCAAAGGGACATGGACATAGACTTTGCCGATGAAAAGGATAATTTTATTGTGATTTACTTGGATGATATCACTGTATTTTCATATTTTGATGATCAACATCTTGAACATCTAAGAATTTTTTTCCAGAAATGTAGAAAGTTTGACATCTCGTTAAATCCAAAAAAATCAAAATTTGGAATGAAAGAAGGAAAATTGCTTGGACATGTCATTTCAAAAGAAGGCATAAAAATAGACCCCAACAAAGTGGAAGCAATTATGAAGATCGACATTCCCAGGAGCAAGAAAGAGGGACAATATTTCTTAGGAATAGTAAATTTTTTGAGGAGGTTCATTCCCAACTTGGCTGAGATCATAAAGTATATCACAAATATTCTCATGAAAGGAAATGAAATAAAATGGACTCCTGAATCTAGGAAGTATTTTGAAGATATTAAAGTGGTGCAGATCAAAGCTCCAGTGTTAGCCAGCCTGAATTTTGCAAAAGATTTTATCTTGTTTTCCTTTGCCTCAGAACACACCATTGCTGGTGTTTTGTTGCAAAAAGATGATCAAAACTTTGAAAAACTCACATATTATTGTAGAAAGACATTGAGAGACTCCCCACTAAGATATGACATCATGGAAAAACAAGCACATGCGTTGGTGAAGGCCCTTAAATAATTCAATACTTATATTTTACATTCCCATGTCATTGCTTACGTGCCTAACAATTCTGTAAAGGATATTTTGACTTAGTATGATCCTGAAGGGAGAAGTGGAAAATGGATAGAAGTGATGTTAGAGTATGAATTCAAAATAAATCCTACAAAGCTGATTAAGGGTCAAGGGCTTGTAAAATTAATGGCACAATCAAATTGTGATGTTTTGGGAATCAATTTTATTGCTGATTTGTCAGAAAAATCACAAGAAGAAGTAGTCCCATAGATATCCCAGAATTTCCTTGATTCTCCTTGGTATGCTGATGTTATTTACATATTAAGAAACTTATAATCTCCTCTTGGATTGAGCAAAACCAAAGACAAAATTTTGAAAATGAAAGCAACAAAGTTTTGCATTTTGGGCAATTCTCTGTATTGGAAATATCCAGGTGGGATCTTACTAAATTGTTTGCTAGAGGAACAAATGAAAAAGGATATTAAAGAGTTTCAAAAATGTGATTATGGGGGACATCATTATTGGAAGACCACTACACACAAAATATTGAGGGAAGGATTCTATTGGCCTAGTATTTTTTCTGATGTATACAAGGAAGTTTCCACCTACCATGAATGCCAGATCTTTGATGGAAAAAGAAATATGTAGCCCCTACCTTTAAATATTATCTTTGTTGAAGCACCATTTATGCAACGGGGCCTTGATTTTTTAGGAGAAATTCATCCTCCATCCTCATCTCAACATAGGTGGATA
Organism: Picea sitchensis; assembly: GCA_010110895.2. Taxonomy (NCBI): domain Eukaryota; kingdom Viridiplantae; phylum Streptophyta; class Pinopsida; order Pinales; family Pinaceae; genus Picea; species Picea sitchensis. Next base: position 127,779 of record SNQJ01S0007124.1, read on the forward strand.
CTGACAGCCATAGACTACTTCACCAAATGGATTGAAACGATCTCCACAAGGCAAGCTACTGATACTGTCATCATTCAGTTTTTAGAGAGTAATATCTTGTCTAGATTTGGTTGTCGAGCCAAGATCATTACTAAAAGTGAAACGACATTCAAATCTAAGAAAATGGAGAAATTCTGCAGTGAATATAACATAAATTTGGGCCATTCCACAACTTATTACCCATAGGGTAATGGGTTGGCTGAATCGTCTAACAAAATATTGACCAAGATTGTTAAGAAACTTCTGCAGGAAAACAAGAAAGCTTGGCACAAAATGCTCATCTATGCGTTATGGGATGACACAATCACCACTAAAAGGTCTATCTCCACATCACCTTTTCAGATTGTATATGGTACATAGGTAGTTTTTCCTACCTCATTAGGATTTCCAGTGAGGAGACTGATGCAAGAGAAAGAAGTTGAACCAAATGATGACCTAAGGAGAACAAATCAATTGGTCCATGCACAACAAATGAGAGAACAAATATTCAATAAATCACAGCTGCACCAAGATAAAATGAAAATAATTTTCGACATGCACACCAAAGAATATGATTTCAAGGTGAATTATTTTGTGCTAAAGTGGGATGCAAGAAATGAATATAGAGGGAGGCATGGGAATTTTGATCATCTTTGGATGGGACCATTCAAGATTGTTGCATACCATGTGAACAATGCCTATTTGCTGCAAGAGCTTAATGGAGATCTTATTGGTGGGGGACCTGTGAATGGCAAGTTTCTCAAACATTATCTTGTTTAGCAAATTTTTTCAGTCTCTTCATGTCATTGTAAATAACCATTTTTATTTTTAGATAAATCATTTCGAATCAATAATTAGCAAAAAATTGAAGCCTGAAGTGAAGGCCCTAAGTTTATGCTGAATTTAGTCATAGTTGTGTCAAGAGGGTTTGGAAATGAGTTTGTTTGTCATTTTAGAGTCTTTGAGTCAAATAAATCCCAATGGTCAGGCACTTGGTCTATTGTTCTTTGCTACCTCACTGGGAGGGTAGCATCCCCATTAGATCCAACTGTTAGCACCATGATGGTTGCAGCTAGAGTTAGTCCTAGATGAGTCATAGTTTGTGCATCAAAGTTATAAGGTCAGTGACCAAATATAGAGTGGTTTGAAATCATTGAGAAACGGGTCTGGCCATAAGTTTGTTAAAGGGGTGTAAGGTTAACCACATTTAAATAATAAAGGTCCACTTCCCTAAGTCTCGAGTCACATCAAAAAGGTGGAAATTATGTACCAAAATTGAGTCAAGTGGTTGGGATAAATGTCACATAGAAAGATATTAAGAGCATCATTCCCTAATCATGAAGTCAGAAAAGTAAACAATCATGGAACTTCTATCATTTGTACTTTGCACACTTCAAAGTGTACCCTTTGCACGAGTTTGCTGTGCAAATCTTCAACCTGCTTTTGAACTTTTCGTCTCCATGGATTTACTATCATTTTCCATGATTTCATTCTATATCCGTTCAAGCATAAATATTGGTCACCCTTCATGCTTCTCCTTTACTTTCAGAGTTTGTGCATCATTCGTAGTTTTTTTTTTATCAAGCTCTGGAGCCCTTCGCTGTGTAAAAGTTATTTTCTAACATTCGTGACGTGAGTTTGTTGTTCTGATTTTGCTGTGTCTCCTCCATTGTTTTCAGCCATTTCTTAAACTCTTTTGGGGCTCGCTACAAACTAGATTTTTGTATGAGTTGATTCTTCTCACAGTAAGCCTTCTTCCTTCTGAATTTCCTACTACCGCGTCGAGTTGTCCACTGCGCCAAATATCCCATTGTTGTTTTCTACTGCACCAAATATCCCTATCGTGCCAAATCTCCCATTGTTTTTTTCTACCGCGATGAGTTTCCCCACTGCGTCGAATTTTTCCGTCACACTTTACTACCACGCCGAGTTTTCCCACTGCACCGAAATCCTCCGTCAGGCTTTATTGTCATGTCAAGTATTCCCATTGCGCTGAAATCCTCCATCATGCTTTATTGTCATGCCAGAAATTTAAGTTACTGATTTTTTTTCATGCAGAGAGGGTATTACAATTCATTACTGCACACGTGAAATTAATATATACTAGCATCATGGAAGTTTCCCAAAGAATAAGAAAGAAGGCGAGAAGTGGTAGGTCCGTGAGGTTTGAACCTCAGAATCTGGAGTTAATAAATGAAGACCTGATGATCTGGGCATATTTTGAACAAGCCAGATGTATGTGTTTCTACAAAAGGATCCAAGGATATAATGTGAAATTGGTTGAGAAGTTCGCCCTCAATTTTACTGGGGTCAATGCGACAATTGCGAGAATCACTTTACAAGTGACATAGGAAAGTTTGTCAGCTGCGACGAAGATCCCTCCGCAAGGAGAAAAATGGTTTAAAGGCATGCCTTTAGACATTTCATGTTATATGGATTTCATCAAGCCCGGATGTTGAAATCAGAAAATTGGACTCGACATTCCAAACCAGTATCTCCTGGAGCCTTTCGAGAAAATTTTGAAGATATTTAGAAAATATTTCATTTGTGAAGGAAGGTTTGACATGGTGTATTCATACCACATCAGGTTATTGATGCACTTCACAGGGAAAAATCCCTTAAACTTACCTTTATTCTTGTATCGAAGCCTGGGAAAGATGGCAGAGAGTGTCCAGGCCAAGGCTGATCATCCAAGGAACAATTTATTCCATTTTTCATTAATTAATATGTTAGTGGTTGAAGAATTGAGACGTTTGAACAAGGACTTGAATTCTTTTTTGATTTCGGCCAACATTCCCAGACCCTAAAGGAGATATTCCTCTATCTACCAAGGAATAACACTTCATAGTTCAGAGGCAAGAAAGGAAGATGTTACTGAAAAGAGAAAAGGGAAAGAAATAAAAGACTCTGTTACAGGAAAATCCCCTTGTGGACAGGTGAATTCCCTCTTGGATCCTGGACCCCTATAACCATAATAGAAAGGTGATAATGTTGGACACTGACATTCCTTCTAATTAAGCTAAAATAGTCAAGGAATAAGAAGAAAGGAGTATAAATACCTTTAATGACGTTTTTCCTTGCTCGATCTAGGATGATCTTGATCTCCAAGCTCTTCAGAAGGTCCTGCAATCCAATGAGAAACAACGAAAAAATATACTTCATATTCTACCATGATTATCTTCAAAATAGATCTATCAAAAGAAACAAGTTCATGAAACATACACAAACTTGAAGGAAATAGGCCAAGCACACACAGACACACACACACACACACACACACACACACACACATATATTAATGAAAACAAAGCAAAGTTCTTACAAATGTAGTTGGAGATGCAACAACCTCACCAAGCTCTCTTTGTCCAAACCCTTTCTCAAAAGTTCCACGATCAGAATGACTATACTTTCACTGATTATTCTCCCTTATGAGATCATAAGTTTGATGCCTTCAATGTCTCCCCTTTTCACCATGAGGAGGCCTCCTTATATAGGGTTTGAGAGGCCCAACCACCTTAGAGATTCTTGGGATAGGTTGAGGATCTTTCTCCATCAGTTGTGGATCCTCCCTAAGATCCAACCTTGACCTCAGATTTGAATCAAAATGAATTCAGAGATAAGGGGTATCTTCCCTTGATTTCCTCAACAACACAACGCTCCCCCAGAATGGTGCACAAAGCATTGCAAAACTCCCCCAAAGGAAGGCAAGGAGGGCTAGTGCTCCCTGCTAGTGGGTAGGGGAGCACTGCCCTTCAAAAATGATTTTCAAGTGGTCTTTCTCAAGGAAAAATATTTGTACTCTTCGTTGAATGACATATCCTTTTTTAACCAATCTCTGAGGATGTCTCAAGTGTTCCTGTGATGTCATTTGAGATACGAAATAGGAAATATGACAATATGATATTTGTGACACTTGCCACATTTGTGGCCAAAGTGCGACACTTGTAATGACGACAGTAGGTCATCATTGAAGTGAGTAATTTTGATGTGTAACAGATTTCCCCCCAAAGTGTGAAGTTAGAAGACATAAAATGATGACTGAAGCACTTTGTAGACTTTTTCGAGCAAGGGTATAGACTCAGAGAACCTGGTTGAAGCTGCATACAACCATCAGACAAATGTTGTGATATGTTTCAAACCCAAGGCATGCATACCTATGATTGAGTGATAAATACTTATAAAGTATGGCCTCCATATGATACACTGCAAATCCATAATTATATTGATAAAAAGGTATATCCACCAAAGATACAATGTGGATCTATACTTCCATGACATGAACTGATCGTAGCCATGAAAAATACACAGTGGATCTACAAGATGACAAGAAATAGACACATACCAATACAAAGTGGATCTATGTGACAGTATATGTATCAATATTCTCAAAAGAAACATCGTCGCAACTTGGGTAAAGTATATATCAGAGTGATCACTCAACCCAGGGTCTTCTTACCAATCCCGATACAGTACGAATATAACCATGTGAATAGATGTCTTGATGTATAACATGGTAGAAACCACTTGATTAACGGTCAATGAGGTAATCTGTTAACAAGTGTGAGGGAAATCACCATTGATGTCAATGATTCCCAAGGTACCCTAGTACATTCCAATGAATGTGAATAAATGAGCTGAATTCAAAAATTTGTCGAATCATCCGATCATAGGTTAATGATGTAAACCTACTGTTAGAAGCGAGGAGGCCTGCCATTGAGGCATGAAGGTCCCAAGGTACTAACTAGTTTCTAGGTCTAGTTCCCGGATAATGTGTTGAATTCAACAAGAACATACTCGTCGAAGGAGGGCCTTGATGTATCCCCCATCAACTACATGAAACTGACATAGAGATATAAGATGGTGAATTATATGAGAATGGACTGACACGGGTGTTGAAACAATAAATTTGTGATGGTTGACTCTTGAGGCATATACTTCCCTTGAACAATGAGGCACAACAAGAGAAACACAACATGGACCAAAACATGATGATGCAGTGGATACTGTGACTTTTGTTGGGTGACCCAAAGGAGTAAAGAAACTCAAAGGATTGGTTCAATTCATAGGTTCAATTGATAAAAATGTATGCAAAGACAAAGTGTTGTGTTCAAGGGCGACCATAAGAGTGACCTGTGATGTTTTCAAGAACTACTTGGCTTGTTTTCTTCAAATTCCCCCCCCATCCAGATAGACGAGTACCTCTTTTTAATTTAACAAGATCGAGGAGGGTAACACATGCTCGATATAAATCACCTCTGATAAGTCCCTCTTCCTTTATTTAACGAACTGGAAGAAGTAAGGGTTCGGTCCCATATGGGCCCTTCAATGTATGATTTTTTAACGAGTCCAGAGAAGGTAAAATCGGTGATGTTTCATGTTTACAGAGTTTGAAAAGAACTTAAAGACAACTCCAAGGTTGTCCTTTTTCGTAATGTTAGTCTTGTGAGGCCGAAAAAGATATAAATTATCACTCGAAAGATGCCCTTTCAAACATTTTAACGAGCGGGAAAGGAAGCAAGATTACTCAACAATATTTTCATGTTTAGAGAGTCTGAAAAGAGCTTAAAGGAGACTCCAAGGGGTTCCTTGTTTGTATAACCTTTACGAGTTTGAAAAAGTTATAAAAGTCTACTTGGTTACATTTTGATGTATTTACGAGCACGAGAAAGAACAAATACTAAGCTCGGTATTGGTTTCATGTTTTACACAAGCTTGAAACAAAATTATACTATGCTTGTAAATTCCCAATGTAATTTCCAAAGGTAGGGATACCCATGGATGGTTGGTACTCTGCCCCTAGCATGAAAATCTAGTGGCTTAACTCTAGAATAATAATCAAAGGCTGGAGACATCCCCACCCCAAGCTTCAATTCATTAACCAACGTTGAGGTTGTCACCAATTTCTGTACTAGATGTAAAAAGAGGATACAGGTAGATGAAATGAAGGTTAAAATATGAGACCTAAGGAAAGAATCAACTCAACATCTATGAGATATATAAAAAGACTCGACATGAAGGGAGAGGTGACTATTTCATTTTTTAATGAGCTTGACACGGGAAAATAAACTATGCTCAGGACCTCTGTTTCATTTTTTAACGAGCTTGCCACAAAGAAGTAAAACTATGCTCCAGGATCCGGGTTCAATCCCCAGATTTCTATTTCATTTTTTAAATAGCTTGCCACGGAGAGGAAAACTATGCTCATATCCTCTATTTCATTTTTTAACGAGCTTGCCACAGAGAAGAGAAAGTATGCTTGTAACCTCTTCTTGATCATGGATTCCAAGAGGATAATGCTGTAGAAGGAAACCATGTCAAGGGACAAAACTTGGTCATGGATTCCAAGAGATCTTCATTGGATGGAAGAACAATACTTTGGAAGGAACACATGTCGAGGGTCACGTCAGGAGTAAGGAGATCATTCTCTAAATACTCTACCAAAGAGATCACCATGTCAACTTCTGGATCTAAGTCATCTTCATTGGTAGTTGAAGGCATGGGAGATAACGCCACATAATTGACCTGTGGCGGGGGCGATACCGTCTGCATATAAGAACCATTTAGGGAGCTCATTGGGTTGGTAATCAATTCAGGACCAACACAGGAAAGTTGATCGATAGCCACAATTCTTCCATCGTGAGGGAAATATCTCACACGAAAAAGAGTGGACACAATATTTTCCATGGCATAGACATAATCTCTCCCAAGGAGTAAATCAAAATACAAGGGGTCCTGGACTACCATAACATCAATAAAGACAATTTTCCCTCCCAAAGTTACAAGAAACTGAGGAAGGACTCCTAAAGGGTGATTGGTTCTTCTGTTAAAAGAGAACAAAGTTTGGGTAACTGGCACAAGCTGAGGATAACACAAATCTTTCCAAGAAATAGAGGACAAAATACTAACGGACGAACCTTCATCTATCAACGCATGAGGAACGTCCTGACCACAAACCTATACTGTAATATTGAAAGGAATATGAGAGGGAAGACAAGGTTCAGTTAGCACACCCCAATCAAAAAGTATGGCCTCATTACTTGCGGGGGGGGTTCACGGGAGAGGGAGGAATTCCCCCCAACACGGTAGATTCTGTATCAACAAGAAAAATGTGGGCAGAATAAGATTTACTCTCTAGAGGGGGAGTAGGATTGACCGATGATGGGATTGGATCAACCACTTGGGTTTTATTCTCCAAGGGGAGAATGGGATCGACGGACAACGAAACTAGATCGAACACTTTGGCACTCTTCAGAGGAGGAGTGGGATTGACTGATGATGTAACCGGAGCAAACACTTTGGTATTCCTTAAGGGAGGAGTGGGATTGATCACTTGGGTTTCACTTTTCATATGAAAACTTGGACCGATCGATGAAGGAATTGGATCAACTACTTTGGTTAGTAGTTCAATCGAGGATGAAACCAGATTGACCACTTGATCAACCAGATTGACTAGGGATGGAACTGGATTGACCATTCCATCAACTAACGATGGGTTGGGAGGAATCTTATGATAACCAATTGGAAGTTGAAGATTTTCCAAAAGAGAAGAAGCCTCATCCATACGAGGAAAAAGGTGAGAGTAAGGATCACCTTCGCATAACATGCAAGGAAATTTGACAATTCTCTTCTTCTTACCAACCTTAACGTCACTAGTTGATGGGGTTTCACCAACATGTCTAGTAGGGGCCGATGACATGGAAGACCACATTTCTATGACCTTGGGAAGACCAGGGAAATCCATTAGAAAGTGATCACCCTTACAAAGACTGCAAGGGAATTTGGGTTCCAGATTCTTCGTTGTAGTCTTATTGACCTCATTAATGCTCCCATTATGATTAACAATATTTGGTTTCTTGGATCCAACATCTAATGTAGTTGGAGGCTTGGTCCCTTTCTGGTTCTTCTTCTTCTTCTCTTTCCATTTCTTCTTCTTCTTATCAACTTGGCTACTTGCTTTAGAGTTTTCACTAGGAGAAGAAGGAGAAAGGGAAGGAGATCTGACGGATGAAGAAGGAGAAAGGTCGACATGAGGTTGATGTGTGGGGTGGGGTGCTTACATCTGAAGCACTTGTTGCATTTAAGATTACCAGAGTGGAAAACAACCATATCGGTAACCCAATTGTGAGCCCTGGAAGGCTCAAAGTAGTGATGTAAGGAGGACCAATTTTTCTGTAAGAAGAAAAAAAAAAAGGTTCCCCCAGAGCAGGGGTTGATCCATTGGTAGTTTCGGGAATGTTAAGAACCAAATATAAATATAGCATAGAAAAACCTAAGAATAAGTAATAAACACCTTGAAAAAGAGATAAATTCAGATAATAAGCCTCTTCAAGGGGGCAACCTCCTTATTCCCACATAAATGTACAATTACAAGATGATTCAAAATGAAAATGTCTCCTTGGTATATATAGGAGAGTAGGAGGTATAATTACAAATAGTGGCCTAAAGCCGACATAAATAAAATATCATTACTAATATAATATGCCCCAATTAAGGGGTAATGAGACACTATTTAGGTCTTAACATGCCCCTCCCCTTGAGACAAGTGTTTTCCACAATGCTTGAGTAACTTTGGATGCTTCTGTATAAAAGACTCATCTTCCCAAGTGGAATCTTCAACCGATAGTTTCCTCCATTTAATGAGATACTATGAAATGGATCTATTCCTCAACTGGCGAATTCTTATGTCAATGATGGCTTCAGGCTCCAATATGATTTTTCCTTCCTCATCAAGTTCTGGAAATATAGTTTGAACTGGGATCTTTTCACCTATAACCTTATTTAAGAATGAAACATGGAAAACTGGGTGTACTCATGAATATGCAGGCAACTCTAATTTGTATGCCATAGTTCCAATCGTTTGCAACACCTTATAAGGGCCATAGTAATTTGGTGATAATTTATTATCCTTATTGGCTTGCTTGAGGGACATCTGTTTGTATGGTTGTAGTCTTAAAAACACCCAATCCCCTTCTTCAAAACTTCTTTCACTACGATGTTGATCTGCTTGTTGTTTCATATGATTCTGTGCCATGTTCAGGTTTTCCTTTAATATTTGGAGAACTTGTTGTTGATGCTTGATGTGATCTTCCACTTCTTGAACCTTAGACTTTTATTTTAGAGAAGAAGTGATGGAAGGAGGGTGGTATCCATAGAGTGCCATAAATGGTGTCATTTTTGTTGTAGTATGAAAGGAAGTGTTATACCACCATTCTGCCAAGGGTAACCATTTGAACCATTGTGTTTGTTTATTAGAGACAAAGAAACGAAGGTAGCCTTCCATACATTTGTTCACTATCTCGGTTTGTCCATTAGATTGAGGATGATAGGATGAGCTATGAGCCAATTGAGTAACCAAACAAGAAAACATTTCTTTCCAAAAATGTCCAGTGAAGATGGGATCTCTGTCACTTACAATAATCTTTGGGTTGCCATGTAGCTTTTGAACTGTCTCCATGAATGCAGTGGAAACTATACTAGATTTGAAGGGATGCGAGAGTGCACAAAAGTGTGCATACTTGGTCAGTCTATCAACAATCACCATGATGAAACTCTTTCCTTCAGACTTTGGTAACCCTGTGATGAAATCCATGGAAACCTCCTCCCAACACTGACTTGGGATGGCTAATGGTTATAAAGTACCTAGGGTCTTAATTGTTTCCACCTTATTTTGTTGGCAAACCAAACATTCTGCCACAAACCTTTCAACATCATTTTTAAGGCCATCCCAAAAAAATTCCTTCTTGACCCTATGGTAGGTTTTTAAAAATCTTGAGTGCCCTCCTACTAGAGAGGTGTGCAATTCCAATAGTACCTTTTATTTGAGTTGGGATATATTACATAAATATAAGCGATCTTTGTACCATAGTGAATGATTTTTCCATGTAAATGTATCTGATGTACTGAAATCCTGCTGCAGCCTTTGAATGAGAGTCCATACATTTTCATCATTCTTCCATTCATCCCTTGCTTCTATTATCCAATCGGGTTGGATGATTGAGATAGCATAGAGAAAATCCTCAACATCTTCATCCTTCCTTAAGAGTGCATCTGCCACAACATTTTTCTTCCCTTTTTTTTAGACGATTTCAAAATCATAACCCAATATCTTGGTTACCCATTTTTGTTGTTCTTATAAAGATAGTCTTTGTTCCATGAAATATTTAAGACTATCATGATCTATTTTGACCTTGAAGTGCCTACCTATTAGGTAAGGATGCCATTTCTTCAATGCATGTAGTATTTCCATCATTTTCTTCTCATAAATGGGTTTGTGTAAGTCCTTTCCTTTGAGTGGTCGACTTTCAAAAGCCAGGGGCCTTCCTTCTTGCATTAGGACAACACCAATTCCATTTCCCGAGGCATAAAATTCCACAATAAATGTTTTTTTGAAGTCTGGAGTGGTCAAGACAGGAGCTTTTCACATCACCTATTTAAGTTGTTCAAAAGATTTATGTCACATACCCACTACCACAATAAATTTTTTTGTTGCTTCCTACAGAATCAGAGCCCCTGAAATATCTACGGAGACCTAGTGTAACCTAGTTCTCTCTCTCTCTGCTCCCATGTGATCGTGGGTCATGATCACAGGTCAAATAACCATGGCGCCTCTCAATAATTCACGACTCGGTGCTACAGAGATGTCGAATCGTTTGACTCTGCAACCGTCGAACCTAGACAAGGCTAGTGATTGGACAATAGGGAAAAATCCCAACAGGGTTAATGAATGGCTAATAGGAACGGGCCCTATTGTGCGATTGAGTGGAATACAGGTGGAAATAGGGAAGCACGACATGGTGGACGAAGTGATAGGAGACGGATCCCACTTCACACGCCACACCATTTTGGACCCCCCCCCATTAAAGGCAGAATGGAAAGGGGGGTCCATAATTCGCCTGAGCACCGTTGNCCCCTAAAGGAAGAATGGTAGGGGGGCTCCGGAATGAAGCCTCAGCTGTCGATTTGGGTGGGTGAACTCTGGACATCCAGATCTACTCGCTACTTACTCTAATGCGCATTCGTGCCCCAGCTTAAAGCCGACATCTCTTCCTCACATATGATGGTCATATAGACCCTGATATCCTCCGAAAGAATCTCGTCCATTCATCGGGACTTATCATCACGAGATTCTGAACTCTCGACCACGGGGCTCCTGAATTCTTGATCCCCGGTTTCCTGATGTGGTTAATCTCTTGACACGTAGACTCCTTAAATTGGATGGTCCACGACTGCTTCAGTGTTTTCACCATGGAAATTCCTGATCTCTCGTCACCAGGACTTCCGAATTCGCGATTCCTGATTTCCCGAAACGGGTAATCTCGTGACATGTAGCCTCCTTAAATCGGATGGTCCATGACTGCTTCAGGGTTTTCGACATGGAAAGTCCCAATCTCTCGTCACCATGACTTCCGAATTCACGATTCCCAATTTCTTGAAACGGGTAATCTCGCGACACGTGGCCTCCTTAAATCGGACGGTCCACGACTGCTTCGGTGTTTCCACCATCGAAAGTCCCGATCTCTTGTCACCAGGACTTTCGAATTCGTGATTCCCGTTTTCCCGAAACGGTAATCTCGCAACATGTGGCCTCCTTAAATCGGACGGTCCACGACTTCTTTGGGGTTTTCGCCCCTATTCACTAGGGGTTTGACCCTCGGGTATCTCTTGACAGATCCAATGGCTGTTGGGTTTTCCAACCGAGATCTGATGGCTCAGACAGGTTCCTAACTTGTGCATTCTCCCACGACTCCTTGGACGTGGAAAAATCAATGGTCCAGATGTTCTCCTAGACCTTGGGGATCTACGATCCCGATCTCTTTGCTACCCATGAAGACACAGAAAGAAAAAGTGGTAAGGAATTAACATCCTACTTTCTCCTACCAATCTAACGGTCATGGGTGACCATAGGTTTCCCGACGGGATCTTGTCCGTCGATCAACACCTATTCCGGGTTAAGGTGCTTAACACTCCAATTTATCCTTCCGATCTGACGGTCGTGAGTGACAAACGATCTCCCAATGGGATTTCGTCCATCGATTTGATACTTATCAGGGATTTATTAAGGCCTTGTGCCTTCATGTCCTTTCTCCAGGTTCTTGATGGGCGTTTGAGAAGGGTATCTCTATGGGGAAGTTTACCCTGGGTACTATCTGAGGTAGATAAGGGTATCGCTTTCCCAAGAACCAGACGTGAAGTCTGAATTAGATCAGTACACATATAAATAACAACTTATGAAATAAGAAGCTATACGTAGTCTTTCCATTATAAACATACAACTACCAGTGCTGATCAAAATATCATACAAACATTCTTATAATGAAGTCATTCACCATTTCACAGCTTATAATCATAGATGTCAGCATACATATATTTCAAGATGTCAAAGGCAAAACACTTATCAGAAAGTAACACCAGGGGCTTATGCAACTGTTGAGAGGGGTGCTCATTTGCACCCAACCGTAGGCTCAAGGACTCCCAACGGATTTACCACTAGCCACCCCCGAGCTGAGACCACGATGCTGTGAGACTGCGTCTCTATTTTTCCAGTGACCAGGAGCGAAGGTTCCTCTCCTTCCTCTCTGCTATCACTCACTCTGCATATTGCCAGAGTTCTCCCCTCGCATTTTCCCCCAATCGCTTCTTCCCCACACCTTATTCTCTTACGAGGTTGCGTGTGGAACGATTTCCCTCGCGCTGGTCAGGCCTGATGGCTCTACGGATGGGCGGTTCACCTCCCCATCCATCATTAATTCCTGAGGAGCCATATACCTACCAGCTTGCGAGACATTAAATTTGGGTCCAGCGAGCCGCTTTTGGTTCTCCGGTCCAGTGAAGTCCAAATACGGTATTGATTTTGGGTGGAAGTTAAGGCCACCTTTCTAGGTGCCTTCCACTGCCTCTTTGTAGCCATCGTGGTCTCTTTTTCAGCATATCCCCTCTCAGCAGTCCTGCAATATAAATTCATAATATTATTCACATTCATCGACCTTTTCCACAAGGTCCATTCACATCACATATTCACATTTCTGAGTTTGCCACAGTTCT
>SNQJ01S0007124.1:148742-192089 GCA_010110895.2 Picea sitchensis
TTGTGAAATAGATTGCTCCATGTAGTTCATCTAACAATTCATCAATGACGGGAATGGGAAACTTATCTTTAATAGTGATCTTGTTGAGCTCTCTATAATCTAGACACATACGCCATGAGCCATCTTTCTTGAATACCATTACCACCGGTGTAGAGTAAGAACTTTGGCTAGGTCTAATAATGCCAGCCTCTAACATTTCTTAAACCATGCACTCAATTTCACTTTTCTGGGCATAAGGGTATCTGTATGGCCTGATGTTAGGAGGAACACTCCTAGGAATCAGGTGAATATCATGATCATGATTTCAAGTTGGTGGAATACCTTTGGGAATATCTTCAAATAATTTGGAATGCTTATCAATGATCCCTTGGAGATCTAGAGGAATATATGGCTTAGATGTTTGAACATCTAGTGAGCATAGTTGTGCAATAACACCTTGATGCCCCTTTTTCAATAATTTTTTCATGCCATTAGAGCTTATCACCTTACTAGGTTTCGCTGTGATACCTCTTAACTCAATTTCTTTTCCTTCCAATTAAAATTTCATGAAAAGTTCTTGAAAATTAAAAGCCACTGTTCCTAATTATTGTAACCATTGGATTCCTAGTACAACATCAACACCACCCATGGGTATAGCAATCATTGGACTATTTATTACATATTCCCCCATAGTAAGATTGATCTTATTTCATTTTCCAGAGCAATTGATAGTTCCTCCATCTGCAATCATTACTTGAAATGATGGTGCTAGATATACAAAGAAATTGAGATCTTTGGCTAATTTATAGTGAATTAAATTATGAGTACTACCAGAATCAATTAGGACTATTACCTTTTTATTTTTGATATATCCTTCGATCTTGAGGGTTTGAGGAGTGCTAATTCCAGCCAATGCATTACATGATATCGTGGGAGACAACTTTTCAGATGAAATTGATTCTACGTTTTCATCTTGAGATGGTTCATGTTCTTCTTCCTCTTCACAATTTATGTAGAATAATTTCTTCTCACCACACTTATGTCCCTTACTGTACTTTCTTTCACAATTAAAGCATAAACCCTTTGCTTTTATTTCCTCCAATTGTTGAGGTGTTAACCTTGTAGGTTGAGTTGTTTTAGAATAAGGATCATTATTCTCTCTATAGATGTTAGGATTGGTCCTTCTAGTAGCCATAGCCATATTTTTACTTTCAACATTTCTTGCCACCCTAAATGCATTCTCCAATGATTTGGGTTCCCAAAGGAAAACCTCATGTTGAATGTTATCTCTTAAAGTTCCTATGAATACATCAATCAAGTGCTCATATGAAATATCTATTACCTTTATATTCAATCTTTGGAAGTTCTTAATGTGCTCTATAATTGAACCCTTTTGCTTGAGATTTATCAATTGGCTAAAGAAGGTATTGCTCCTTGTATCCTCATAGTGTGCTATCATTTCTTCCTTGAAAATTGTCCAAGTGACGAGTGATTTGTGAGAACACAACCATCTAGACCATACAAATTGATTGGGTTCTAAATATAAAGAATCAATTCGTACCTTTTGTGTATGTGGCACATTATGTAGATCAAAGAATTGCTCCATATGAAGTATCCATGTGATAGGGTCCTTTCCATCGAACTTGTCCTTGCCATCGAACTTCCTCATATCGATCTTAGGAACGTGGTTGGTATTCAAACCAAAGTTAGAGTTTCTCCATTCTTGATTCACCTTCCTTGTGTCCTCATCATGAATTTCATGGGATACATTTTCACTTCCAGGTGTCCGCTCTATTACGAAAATTTTCAAACCTTCCATGAAACCATCCATTTTTGCCTCCAACTTAGCTTCCATCTCTTGTAGTTCATCTTTTGTTACTATATTTTTTTGTAAATCATTTATGTCCCTACGCATTTCTTCACCTTCATGAAGAGTCCAAGTAGGATTGTCTGGAGGCTTATTTGGTGTAGAATTTCCCTTTTTGGGTGGCATGTTGGCCAAGTATTACTTTTGAACCTTGATTTTGAGGTGGTTCTGCTAGACGATTTTTCTTCTATTGTATCTCCAAAGTTTCGTCCCTTCTAGGTATGAAAATTTATTTTTTGTAGTTCTCTGATATTTCTTCTCTACAATGCTACAGGTCTGATCAAAATTGGATGTGCCAAGTGGAATTTATGGCAGCTTCCCCACAACTTGCTGATTTTTTTCCTTTTCAGGATATCTCACTTGTATAGTGTGCCCCGCACAAAAAAATTGATATAAAATTCTGAAACTCGTACCAAAAATAGTACCGACTGTCCACTATCCAATGAAACTAGTCTCACTCAATTTGGATACTCTAGGAATAAGTTATGATTGTTTTACCTGGAACACCTTCTTGAGACTAGTCAATAGGACTAGTTAGATACCCTATCTTCCACAGGGTGTATCTACATATGTAAGATGACCCAGAAGCTAAAATTTTTACCAAATATACCTTACTAATTTCTGTGAATAGACTCTAGATTTCAGGGTCTGAAACTTTACAGAAATTGTTTTATAGAGAAAATTCGGCAATGATTCAATTCAGGAAGATTCCAGAACCCTATATTGTACAGACTGTATCTCCGAAAGTATAAATCCTTAGGAGCTGAAATTTTAACCCAATGTACCTTGATCCGTCTACTAAATACCCTTCAGGCCATTCCTTTTGAAAAATTGTATAAAAATAGTTATAGAAAAAATTCCAAGGTGTCTCCGATGTATCAACGAAACCCCAAGACCTAGAGCTCTGATACCATATGTTAAGAACCAAATATCAATATAACATAGAAAAACCTAAGAATAAGTAATCAATGCCTTAAAAAAGAGATAAATTTAGATAATAAGCCTCTTCGAGGGGGAAACCTCCTTATTCCCACATAAATGTACAATTACAAGATGATTCAAAATGAAAATGTCTCCTTGGTATATATAGGAGACTAGGAGGTATAATTACAACTAATGGCCTAAAGACGACATAAATAAAACAACATTACTAATATAATATGCCCCAATTAAGGGGTAACGAGCCATTATTTAGGGATTAATAGGGAACTGACGCCATTAAACAAAGATCCAACCTAGAGTCTGTTAGGGAAAATAAACAACACACGCTAAAAATCTAGGAAGCAAGGAAACAAACAAAACCTTCTCACAATGGATGCACTAGTTGGTGATGAATTCCAACGTCGCGGGAAAAATGTAAGAAGGGGTTGAAATAGCATGGGTGGAAAAGTTATGTTGACGACCTACTTAACGGACTTACACCTTGGTGTAATCTCCCACACAGAAACGTGGGTATACGCTCCAAGGAGCCTGAGTGAGTTTGGCCAATGTTGATTCTAGGTACCATGAAGACTTTCCCCTCGGTCACCTCGTGTAAGTACCCTAAAGAGATAGGATACTAAGGTTACCAACTACAATGATGATGCCTAGGGAAATAATCGACAGTCCGATCCATGCACAAAGGAAGGTTATCTATCCCGAAATCAACTTGAGAGGCTCCCACACATAAACGTGGGTATACCCTCAAGTGACCCCCAATAATACACACAATCTCTACACTAAGACAAACAAAGCAGGGTGAGTAACTCTGTCGGTCCTAATGCGACCTCGTGATTGACCCTTGTGTTAGAAGGGCTTCCCATGAAAAAATATAGTAAATGGATTTCACCGCTCCCTAACTCAAGATTTTATGTTTGTTTTCAGCTTTGGAAATTTATCTTTCACACATATTCCAAATCCCTACACCTTAAGCTAATGTAGGTTTGCTACCAGAAAATGTAAAAATGTCTGATAAATTTTAGTTTAGCATTGATTTTAGTGGTTGTTTGTTTAATCAAGAGGAAAATGGCGTGGACTAAATGATGTTTTGACCGACTCTAAACAATGCAAAGAAATGAGAATGCAAATATTTCACTTCTATGAAAGCTATATTACGAGAAGGAGAAAACGTTTTTCATTCCCACATGCACAATGTCCCAAAATGCCAAAACCATACAATTTCTCTACTTCAAATGCAATCTAGTTTCAATACCCAAAAGAAAGAATGAAACTATGGTCTTTGTTTGATTCTAACGTATAAATAAATTGAATACAAATCCTTCAATGCTCCGCAACTTTCAATCAGAAGAAAGAGTCATATGCAGATGCAAAAGACACGAAGTGACAAAGGTTTCAAACAAAGCATGCCCTCAAAGTAATGAGAACTGAAAGAAAAAAAGTAGAAACTTGTTCTAACAAGAACTCAATCAAGGATTAAACAACTGACAAACATTCAAGGAGTACAAGAAGATGTAGAGAAGAATCCAAGAAAAGACAGAGAGACATAGAAATCACTCAAATTGTCTCGGAAAAACAAGCAGCTGGAAAGGACAATTTCACATTTTTGAAAAAGTTTCAAGCACCAATCAAGACAATAGGGAGTGATAAGCACCAAATCTCAACCTAAATAGCTTCACAAACCAACATACAGAGTCTGGGTAAATACTTCCACAAAACAGGCTGAGAAAATCTGAGTAGAAAAGGGAAAAAATCCCCCAAGAAGGAGACCAATGCTCCCTGTCTCAAGCGTACAGAGCATTGAAATTCTCCCTAAATAAATGTAGGGAAGAGATAGCGCTCTGATATGGCCTATAGGGGGGTGTTGATCCACCCAGAAATTAAAAAACAGTCAAAAAAATGAAGAAAAAGTCACCCAAAATGCACAAAAATTGGTGAAATTGCTAGTGAAGATGGGAGAAAGGTAATGGATCATAAAACAATAGTAAAACTGATCTAAAAGGTGGGAAAAGGGTAGGTACAAACCAATTAAATACAAATTTATGTCAATCCCTAGTGGAGTCACCAATTTCTATTACAGGAAAATCCCCTTGCGGACAGGTGAATTCCCTCTTAGATCCTAGACCCCTATAACCAAGACAGAAAGGTGCTAATGTTGGACATTGACATTCCTTCTAATGAAGCTAAACTAGTCAATGAATCAGAATAAAGGAGTATAAATACCCTTAACGACATTTTTCCTTGCTCGATCTAGGCTGATCTTGAACTCCAAGCTCTTCAGAAGGTCCTGCAATCCAATGAGCAGCAATGGAAAAACATGAGTAATGAAGAGATAAATCCCCTAACTGGAGTTGTGGAGGCATGAGTAAGGGAGCCCCATTTTTGTCTTTCTGGGTCATAGCATGGAATATTTCTCCATACATACCCTACTTTATTACATTAATAAGAAGTTAGATGCAACACTTGCACAATGAATATTTGCTGCACAAGCACTGTAAGCTTACCTAATGAGAAGGGAAGGCATTAATGAAACACATGCAAGTTTTGAAGGAGATGCATGGTCCCCAACTATTGCTTCCACCTAGAGTTGCATGAGTGGAAACAAATGGACATACGCTACACAAAATCGCCACATGCATGTGTTGGCAGCCAATTCACTTTTTTTTATGATCCTATAAGCTGCCTACACCTATGTTTTGCGAACATCAAGTTTTCGTCACATTTTTCAAATAGACGACATTTTCATTTCTTGTGACATTTACACATTTGTCTTCGTTAAGTTTTCACGACTGTAAGCGTGACAACTTCTCCTTTCGAAGTTGTTTTTCGATCATTATCTGAACTATGGATGTTTCTATTGTCATTATGCCTATTGCGCTTACCTTTTATTGATCATTACATGACTGGCAATATCCTTTGATCAGTTCTCATACTTTGATTGATTGTATTGAGTTTGTAAGGCATTGAGCATTTGGATTTGCATTTTATGACTTGCCTGATCTTTGATTCTATGAAAATGCTTAGGGGTTATGATTTATTTTGTTTATATGTATGATATAATCCTTATGATAATCTTTTCATAAATTTGGCTAGTCGACTATATGAATATCATTTTGGCACCTTGGTTGAACTTTTGATTATATGAATTAATACATTGGCGCATAGTTGATTTTGGGTTTTGATTTGTATGTCGGATTTTTTGGCATAGTGTTGGCACGCATTGGTTTACACCTTTGATTTTATTGGTTGTACACATGACTTAATGTTTGAACTATTATTATGGAGTGAACAGCTATGAAAATTGGGGGTTGTACTTGGATAATCAATATTTTGCATGGCAGACTCCACCACCTTCGCATGCTCGCATTAATGCTTACCCCTTTTTCTCATTCATTGTTGTTGGTTCGGGTAGCTCTGCTCCTCTATGCGTTGGTGAATTCAAACCCTTCCCTTACCATGAGCTTGGCTCCATGGCACCGGTCGTGCGAGTTGAACCCAATGGCAGTCAAGCCCTGTTGATGTTTGACAATGCCCGCTAAGATTTGGCAGACAGTGGATGGCTTACCTTCGTGAAACGTTTTGAGGGTTTTAACCTTTGCGTAGCTCGACAGTTTTCCATGACCTTCGATGGCTGTCGAGCCAAGGTCGGCGATATACAGTTAGAGATTGATGAACAGTTTATCAGCTCATCCACGGGGTTATCTACCTCTGGACAACATTGGTTTAAGAATTGCAAGGTCAAGGAAGTGCCGTGGACATTGTTGTTTCAATCGCACAAAATCACCTCTTGTGATAGAGGTATGCCCATAACTATGCTTAAACAATGATGGCACGATTTATTAATGATAGTCAAGCAGTATGTGACCTATGAAGGTTGATACGGGTTTGTGTTCCTCTACCACCTGCGTCTATTGATGGTTTTTATAGGGTATCCTCTAAACATGTCGTTCTATTTTCATCGGAGCCTGTATAAAATGTCCAAAAAGTATAAAAGGCACAAGGATGACAACAACCTGTTTCATCATGGGCTTATTAAGCTCATCGTTGTTTATCAGTTGAGTTTTCTTGGTGATACTTGGAAGGCTTTCATTTCCCGTAATGTCTTTGAGGACATCGACCCTATACAGGTTGATAAACCTGTGGTAACTGAGACTAAGGCTGAACCACCTATACCCTTGCATCTCCTACTGCCTAAACCCTCGGCCGACCCTCCTATCGACTTACCCGACACTGTAGCTAAGAATGCATAAGCCATTACAAAGACTATGAGAAAAAATCTCAAGGAAAACCTTGCTGCAAATGCCAAAGGGAAAAGGAATGCACATTTGATTTCATGGATGGCAAGGAACAAGCCAAAACCCCCTGTTGATCCAAACCCTATCGTCTTGAGTGAGGACTCCGATTCATAAGTTGAGCGTTTCTTGACTAGCGAATATCCCTACTCGCAAGGTTTGTGTGCCGAACTCTCATATGATTTTGTATCAAACCTACCCCCCTACCTAAAGGACGACCCTAACTACGCAGGCATTAAGTTGCCTTGTGAAACCCTCGATCATTTGCCCAAACCCTCGCCTGCTCTGTCTAAACCCACACTGTCACCCTGTGACCAATGCAATTCATGGTTAGAGAGATATTATATCGATGTTCCTGTACTCCAATCAAAGATTCAATCTTTGGAAGATCAGATTGCACTGCTAACTAGTCAAAAGGCCAAGCTCCAAGCAGTGGATAAGAAACAAAAGACAACCGGTTCCATCCTATTCAAAAGCGTGGAATCAACCACTGCAGTTGTCAACTCTAAGTTGTCATAATCAAAGCTATATGCTCACCAAACAGGTATGATTTTAATATCGTTTAGCTCTGTGAATGATTGTGATTAATATAGTGATTGGATCTTGCTCTCGGATAGCTCTGTTTATATTGTGAATTGACTGTATATTTTTCTTTGAGTAAATGGAATTTTGTTTTTCCGATCATTCCCAGTTTAGTCTCTCTTAGATTTTCATCGATTTGATTGATCTTAGTGTGGATTTGATTTGTTTGATTGAATTAAAATGGATGCTTCGCTGTCAATCGAATTTGTTTGTATCTATTCTAGACATGAAATGTTTCTCATACTCAATTTAGAATACAATCACATTTCGATTCGATATCGTTATAATTCATACGCTATGATTGGCAAAGATTTTGATGAGGTTAATTGTTATGGTTTTCTGTGCCATATGACCTTCAAAGAACAGGAATACAACTCGGATCGTTTCCAATGTGACTCTATTTCTTCGGAAACATTGCTTTTTATTAAGCCTGTACAAACACGCCCAAATCATGGAATGCATTTGATTCATAACGATTATGCTAAACCCCAGCCGGTTAATTCGCATTGATTGAAGTACTGTTAGCTCGAACATGTTATGAGTTGCATTCGTATTGCAATGGATGCTCTGTTTGATTTTGATTTGTAGAACGAGATTGGTTATATCTGGATTCACGATTTATTTTTATGTTAAACTCAGTCATGATTCGTTTGAAATTAATGATTTCGTTCAATACCAATCAACTTTATTTGCCCATTTTGCAATAACCAATTATCACTTCTGTCAATTCTATTATGATTGTGATCAAAGTCAAATCGATCTGGTTACGATTTTATATGAGTTGATTCTCGCACCTGTTTGAATTAATCTACTTGTGGCGTGAATCGTTTGATGTCATGACAGCTATAATAATTTTAAAACGATTTTGTTTCGATCTGATCATATCTCTTGTTGTTGGAGAAACACAACGTTTGCCTACGATTTGTTTGATTGCATTACTTTCAAATTGGATATGAAACGATTTTCAAAACTGTTTGATTTTGATTCTGTCTACCCGACTTATGATAACAATCGAAACAGAGTATGCCTATCTCTCTATTCAGTTATTGGATTTTGATTCTATTTGATTTCAAATGATATAACATTTTCAAATGAAATGATTCGTTTTCAAATGAATGTTGGATGTTAATTCAATTTGATTTTATTAAAAAGAGTTGAATTAATCTAAATTCTGATTTTGTACCTTTATTTAGACCAGCTACAGAATCAGATGATTCTGTAGCTAGTCTATAGAATTTAATTTTAATCATTTTATTAATAAAAGAGTCTTCTAACTTGTCTATTTTGGATCCTTTTCTGGTGAATTCGAAATTGCATGGGATTTGATGGATAGTTTAGAGGATATTTGGATGTTTTAGTTTCATTTTAGTTTCCTAGTTTAGTTGATCTTGGGAATATCTTCCCAGATTATGTAAACAGTTTGATAACTTCCACAGGGAGGTTTTACCCTGTGGAAAAACTTATAAATACTTATTATTTTTTGTAATAATGATCCTAATTCGTGGGAGAACAAGGATATGGAATTTTAATACAGACTGAGACATAATTTGATGTTCTGCTACAACTTTAGCTTTTCATAATATCAATATTTTGTTTCATGTTTATGTGTATCAATTTGCATTTGGTTAATGACTACTTTAGCTATCTTAGTCTTTTGCAAATGATATAATTTAATCACTATAATCCATATCTGATTTCTTCCAGTGTATAAAAAACATAGCAATTACTTGATTCAGTTTGTGAATGGCAGATTTATCTTCTTCATAAGTTGAATTATTAAGTATAAGTTTTTGCATAACAGGTTTACCTTATTGCAGAGATTTATGAATCATATAATTGTTATGATTTTTTATGTCTTGTTTGTCCTGTAAACAAACTCAAAGAGCATTACAGCTATCATTTACGAGAAGCTTCTGGATTACCCGGTGCGAGTTTCCTTCCTCCGACCAGCTTCGAAGTCATCATACACAGGACAAATTTGGAGCGTTTCGAGGTCAGTTTGTCATTTGTTTGTTTAGTATATTTATTAGTAGTTTAGTTTAGATATAAGTTTAGTTAGATATATTTGTAGAATTAGTATATTAGATTGTTTAATTTCATTAAGTTTTATTTCTTATTTATAAAATCAAAAAATAAACAAAAATATCTTTCTCTGTCTTAGGGCAGAAAGAAAATGAGTTTTCCAGGTTTTATTTAAATCTGTATTTTGTAGATATTGTATATTTTGTGAATAAGTTATATTACTGTCAGTAGTTAGATAGTGAATTAGTTAGTTTGTTTAGTAGTTAGTTTTAATTAGATTAGTTTTAGTTAGTTAGTTTAGTTTGTTTTATTTATTTTTAGTTAGATTAGTTAGTTTAGATTAGTTTTCTTTGGTTTTCCTAGGACCTTAGATCGGCTAACGAAGCCGCTAAACCCGTCAGGGTGGTTCAGTCCAAATGGCTTGGGTTATTAGACAACCCCGGACCGGTTCCACTCTCTCAG
This sequence comes from Picea sitchensis, assembly GCA_010110895.2. NCBI lineage: Eukaryota > Viridiplantae > Streptophyta > Pinopsida > Pinales > Pinaceae > Picea > Picea sitchensis. Next base: position 158,883 of record SNQJ01S0007124.1, read on the forward strand.
TTGACGAACGATCAATTTCGCCTGTCAACAAATGGCGCTAGAAGGAGGGCCTGAACTTAATTAATGGCACGAGGCGGTCACAAGACTCCTCCACCCCCTAATCACTCACCTATAGTGACTAGAATCCATTCACATGATAATATTCCCCTTCAAACAACAACTACTTCAACCGATGATCCACAGATCACAGTTGAGCCAACAACCCCTAATCCTACAGGTGGTGACATACAAGAGATTGTTCGTCAATCTCTCATCAAAACACATAGTGCCTTAGCTCGTCTTAGGAATCCAAACCGTCCGTGGGGTCAACCTTTGGATTTCTCTGATATCAGAGAACAATTAGGTGACACTAACCTCACTGTGAATCCTACAAATCCAATCACAAATCCTGCTGCAGGAGGGTCTGGGATACCTCCTTCACCACCTCCATCATATCCTTCCTCTTCTGGAGCAGATTCTTCTGACGAAGGCAATTCACCTTCTCAGCCTTCCACACCCACTACCCCAATGGAAAATCAGAACAACCCTGCTAGACCCTGTCTTGATCAGGATGTTGTAGCTGTACCTGGAGCCCAACACCCTTTACCTAAACACCCGGAGAAATGGCTTCCCAAGTTTGATCCCGATTCCAAACAGATAGCTGAAGATCATATCAAAAAATTTATGTTAGCCATAAGACTCCACAATGTTGAACATGAAGACGTTGTCTGTAGGTTGTTCCCTTATACTTTTGAGGGTAATGCATCCACTTGGTACTTTGCCCAGCAACCCCATACCATCGTGTCTTGGGAAAAGTTTGAGTCATGCTTTTTGGAAAAATTCGGAGATGGTAAACCTCCGGAAGTCTTAGTCATGGATCTTTCAAGCTTAAAAATGAATCCAAAATAAAAAGTTAAAGACTTTAATCAAATATTCTTAACACTTAAAAACTGAATCCCTGTAGATTCTATGCCTGCTGAGAGTCTTGTAATAGCTTACTACACTAAAGCTTTACATCAAAGTAATTTCATTTGGGTTAAACGATCTAAGAAAGCCACGTTGTTAGAGGCCTTCGAAGAGGCCAGCCAAATTGAAAAATGCATACTTAGTCTCAAGGACTCTTCTAGCAATGAAACTGAAACTAATTCTTCTTCCAAAAAGAAGATTGAGATTCTCCCCAGACCTACTCAAAGTAAAACACAACCTGAAAACTCTAATTTGGAAAATTTAACTAAAGTTGTTCAAAAACTGTCGAATCAAGTTATAGACTTAAAAAGGTCAACTGAAGAAGCTTCCTCGAGTAAAGGACCCTACAAACCTCCTTTCCAAAATCCTTTTCCCACCAACCAACCTAACCCAACCACCGAAGGCCTTAACCTAGAAAGTTTTCAATGTGCTCTTCAAACAATTCTAGAAGCCCAAGATAACTTGATGCCTCCTGAGATTCCTCACGAGGTAGTTGAACAGGAAACAATTCAAGAAGAAGAGTCTTCTCCAAACATATTTGGACACTTCTCGGACAACATCTTTCAAGCTAACTTTGAGACTGTTCACCCTTATAACACTAGGAGTAAGACAACAAACAAGCCTTCTACCGAGAACACTACAACTTCACCTTCAAAGACATCTAAATCAGCAGAGACTAAACAGAGTAATGTGAGCCCCAACTTAGATTATGATGTTGTTGAAGATCTTAAAAAGTTAAGGGAAAACATTTCTATTTATGAGTTGTTGAAGTTTCCATTTCTGTTACAAAAAATGTTGCAAAATATTTTAGAAAACAACAAGAATGGTAATTCAAATGGTAACAAGGTTGTGCAAAGAAAATTTCCGCAGAAGACTTCCACTAAAAATAATACTGATCCTCAAGATAAAGGAAGCCTTCCTGTAAATAATGTAAATAATGTAAATAATGTAAATAATGTAGATAAAGTAGCCTTAGAAATTGCGAGTAAGAAACCACAAGCTATTAATCCTAGCACTCGCAAGAATGTACCTCCATTTCTTTTAACTTTCGAGATTTTCAACAGAAATGTGCATAATTGTATGGTGGACTCAGGAGAATCATCCAATGTGATGCCTTGGTCTTCCTGCCAAAAGATTAATGCTGAAGTGGAACCATCTACTTTGAAAATCATACAACCTGATTAGACCGATGTTAAAGTTATAGGTGAACTAAAAAATGTATTGATTAGATTATTGTCTAACCCAAAGGTTCATCAGGTTATTGATATAATTGTTGTGGATATTCCAGAAGTGTATGGTCTGTTTTTGAGCAGGGACTGGTCGGAGCAGCTACATGGTTACTTCACGACGGACTGGTCTCACTTATGGCTCCCAGAGAACGGTAAGCCGAACAAGATCAGAGTGAATCGTGAGCGTTACCTTAAGTTCACGGTCACAGATTTGAACGATCCCAACGAACCATATACACCTTCTGCTGATTCACCCGAAGTCCAAGGGATGGACACCTTCTTCGGAAATTTTATGGCCGAGGTTTCACCTATCATCAATCCAGAACAGTTGTCCGAGATCATAGCATACATGCAACCAACAACTTCTATGCAACAGTCCCATTTGCCCGATGGAAACCAAATTTGGTCTCATTATTTCCATGGTTCTAAGTCTAAAGAAGGAGCTGGAGCAGGCTGCATCATTATCGATCCGGCAGGTAGCAAGACATTAATGGATTGTAGACTAGAGTTTGAATGTACTAACAATACTGCAGAATATGAGGCTTTACTACAAGGTCTCAGAAAAGCCCTGGATATGAACATTCAAAACCTGGTTGTATTTGGCGAATCTGAAATGGTGGTTAGGTAGGTAAGAGACTCTATACACTATCTTTCCCCACATCTCAAAAGTTACCAGTCTGAGGTATGGAGTTTAATGAATAAATTTTCTGCTTTCAATATAAATTCCATTCCTAGACTAAATAATGCTGAAGCAGATCTACTAGCTAATGTAGCCTCTAAACTTCTTCCTGCAGAAGGTTTGTCCCCAAACGCATTCTCCGTCGAGCTATTGTTTCGACCATATGTTCCTGACAATATCACAAACTGGAGAGTATTTGACGATGATCGACAGATCATTAACTTTCTGCACATGGAGGAAACCTTTCAAGGCGCGGTGATAGATGAACGCACACACGACGACAATTTGCACGATTTTACGGTAATACCTAATCCAAAATCTCCTGAAGCTCTGTCGGGCCTGGTAAATTCCATACCCAAATCCATAGTTAGATTAGAAAAGTTTTATGATTTTGAAGATAAATTTAAAAAGATGGTCAATTGTAAAACCAATAGTTCCTCGTTGTCTTATGAAAAATTCAATTTAGGAACTAGTGAAAATCCTTAGTGTATTAATCTAGGCTTGGGATGTTCTAGACAAGAAAAAGCTTCTTTTGTTAAATTATTTAAAGAATTTAAGGATGTCTTTGCATGGACATACGATGATCTTAAAACGTTCGACCCTAATATCATACAACATGTCATCCTGATGAATCCCCAAACCTTACCCTTCCAACAGAAACTGAGGAAAATGCACCCTAAACTAGAACCGACTGTTCAAAAAGAATTGAATAAGCTCCTAAGTGCTAAAATAATTTTTCCTGTTAGACACACTTAATGGGTGTCCAACCTTGTCCCAGTTCGGAAGAAAAACGGGGAAATTCGACTTTGCGTTGATTTTCGAAACCTCAATAGAGCGTCTGACAAAGACAACTATCCTGTCCCACCTATGGAACAGATCCTGCAATAGGTATCTGGTTCCAAGAGGCTATATTTATTAGATGGTTTCTTTGGATACAACCAAGTCCTGATGTCTCCGCCAGACCAACTCAAAACGACCTTCCGTACCCCGTGGGGCACTTATGCTTATCGCAAAATGCCCTTTGGATTGATTAATGCTGGTGCTACCTTTCAAAGAGAAATGGACATTGGTTTTCGAGGCTTAATCAATCACTCCGTCATAGTTTACTTAGATGATGTGACCATTTATTCTAAAAACAAAGACGATCATCTAGCTCACTTACGAGCCGTTCTGCTACGATGTCGTAAATACGGCATCTCCTTGAACCCCAAAAAGTCCATCTTTGCAGTAGAACAGGGTAAACTACTAGGATTCATTGTGTCTAGTGATGGGATGATTATTGACCCCGAAAGGACTCAAGTCATCACTAAACTTCCCCCTCCTACATCCAAAATATCCATGCAGTCTTTCTTAGGCCAGATTAATTTCGTAAGAAGATTCATCCCCAGCTTCTCCGAAATGGTCAGACCTCTCCAGAACCTGATTAAGAAAGACACCCAATATCACTGGGGACCCACAGAAAATCAAGCTTTTAATGCCATAAAGAAGGCCATAATAGATGCTCCGTCTCTCATGAGCCCTGACTTCTCTCAAGATTTTACACTCTATACTTTTGCCTCTGACCGTTCCTATGCCGCCGTCCTAACTCAGAAGAATTTCGAGAACAACGAAGTACCCATTGCCTTTATGAGCTCTTCTTTCCAAGGTGTTGAACTTAACTACCCAGTGGTTGATTGGCAAGCCTACGTTGTTTTCAAAGAAGTTAAGCATTTCCGGTCCTATCTTTTGAAGTCAAGGACGAAAGTCATTGTCCCCTACCCTGCCGTAAGGAACTTGTTAGTGCAGAAGGAGTTAGGAGAGAAGAGAGCTAACTGGGTCACCTCCTTGCAGGAGTATGACTTGGAAATCACCCCAGCTCAGATTGTGAGAGGCCAAGGGTTGTGTAAGTTGGTTGTTGATTCGGAAACAGGACAACAAGAAGATAGTGATATGTCAAACCTAGGACAAAGTGATCAAAGTTGGATTTGTTGCACACAAAACCTCGTTAGTCCTTGGTACAGAGATATTAGATTCTGTCTTGAACATGGGTCAACACCCCGTCACCTTGACCCCGCCAAGAGAAGAGCATTGAGACTAAAGTCCGCCTCCTTTCATTTAGTTAACGGTATACTGTTTCGTCCAAATTTTGACGTCGTACTGATGCGCTGTCTCGAGAAAGACGAAGAAGAAAAAGTCTTTCTTGAGTTGCATGCAGGAGAAGATGGTGGTCACGTCGGTGGCGACACCACTGCTCATAAGGTTTTAAGAGCCGGTTACTACTGGCCCATGCTTTTTAGGGACGCCCATGCCTTGTGTCATAAATGTATCATCTGTCATAAAGCATCAGGGCGGTTACAAAAACCAACCTTTCCCTTGCAACCCGTCTCAGTAGATTCTCCTTTCCAGCAATGGGGCCTTGATATCATAGGTCCAGTTAACCCTCCATACTCGCAACAACACAAGTATATTGTGACAACCATAGATTACTTTACTCGATGGTCTGAAGCTGTTGCGCTAAGAACTGTTAACACCAGTCAGGTAATTGCTTTTCTAAACTCGAATATTATCACTCGTTTCGGCATCCCTGATTGTTTAGTCTTTGATAATGCTTCATACTTTTCTTCTCTTGAGATGAGTGAGTTTTCTTTGGAGAAAGGAATAAAGCTGAAGTATTCTGCTAGTTACTACCCCCAGGGCAATGGCTTAGCAGAATCAATAAACAAGAACTTGATTAAAATTATCAAGAGAACCGTGGTTGAAAATCACAAGAATTGGCACAATGCACTGTGGGCTGATAGGCTAACGCCAAAAGCCGCTATAGGTAACTCCCTCTTTTTTCTCGTTTATGGCAGGGAATCAATTCTGCCACCTCACATTCTTCTTCCTTCGCTTCAGTTATCACAAAAAGTCCAAGAAGAAGATTGTCCCCCTTTAAAAATCCGAATTAACGCTTTGATGAAATTGGAAGAAGTAAGAGCGCAAGCTAAGCGTAAGCTAGATCAACATCAACAATTGATTAACAGCTGGTTCGATTCTAATTCTGCTTCTGATAGGAATTTTGAAGTAGGCGATCTCATCTTGAAGTGGGACAAACCACACGAAGGAAAGGATGAGCACACCAAATTTCAAAACTTATGGCTTGGGCCATTTTTAATTGCTGAAAAGTTCGGTCCTAGTTCTTTTCGATTGCAGAATCTCAAAAGGAAGCTTGACACCTACCCGGTGAATGGCCAAGCCCTGAAAAGATACTTTGCTTGATAACTACCCTTGTATATTATGTATATATTTTTTCTTTCATTTTCTTTCTTTTTTGATTTTGATTTGAATTTATCAGTTTGTGTTTTTTGAACCATACACATACCTGTACACTGAGCTATTCAGACAAAGACGATAGAAAATTTCTTCGCTGAAATAACTTCTGAAAAATTTGTACAAACATCAATGATATATTGCTGAAATTGATATCTATGTTGGAAAATTCTGTTGTTTGAAAGAAGTTTATTGATTTCAATCTCTGAGCAAAGCTTGTCATGATCATCTATTATCTTTTTACGCTGTCCCTTTTCCGTAAAGGAATGACTCAAAAGACGTCTCCTTGTCGTAGGAAGTTGTTTTGTAAATAAAACATCTCTGGAGCTAAATAAAGGATAGTGCTAAAAATTTCTGATGAGGTCTAAAAATATGATAAAAATATCAAGATTTTCAGCGTCACCCCGCTCAGCTATATATCTATAAAAGAAAAACAAAATAAAATTATTAATAAGAGCTGTGGGAAGTGCTTGTAAACCCACCGGGATACTGAACAGGTTTGCTGGCAGCAGGTAAATGCAAGCATGGAGCCAAGACAACTTTGCCGGGGTACTGAACAGGCCCGCTGGCAGCGAAGCAATGTCAGGTACATGAAAATCTGCAAAAAATATAAGAAACCTCTTTAATGTCCTTTATTCTAATCTAGAACTTCTTGACAGGATACAGATATCAAAGTGGGTTAAATGGCAACCCTGTCGAGGCTATGGACGCCTACTAGCAGCAGTGGCCATGCCAACAGTATTGGAGATTTTATCTTTAATATCGTGACTTGCTGATCTTAAGACTGTTATTGGTTTTCATCTTTTAGAACACTGCTGAAAAAAAAATGATGATTGATGATGATGTTTGTACGATTTTCTGGTTGTTATTTTTGAGTCGAAATTATCTTTGTGGTCTTAATCTGAATTTGTATCTTCTGTAGAGATAACTGCTTCTTCCAGTGTGTGGCCATTGTTGGCAGCCAATTCACTTTTTTTTATGATCCTATAAGCTGCCTACACCTATGTCTTACGAACATCAAGTTTTCGTCACATTTTTCAAATAGACGACATTTTCATTTCTTGCGACATTACACATTTGTCTTCGTTAAGTTTTCACGACTGTAAGCATGAAAACTTCTCCTTTCGAAGTTGTTTTTCGATCATTATCTGAACTGTGGATGTTTCTATTGTCATTATGCCTATTGCGCTTACCTTTTATTGATCATTACACGACTGACAATATCATTTGATCAGTTCTCATACTTTGATTGATTGTATTGAGTTTGTAAGGCATTGAGCATTTGGATTTGCATTTTATGACTTGCCTGATCTTTGATTCTATGAAAATGCTTAGGGGTTATGATTTATTTTGTTTATATGTATGATATAATCCTTATGATAATATTTTCATAAATTTGGCTAGTCGACTATATGAATATCATTTTGGCACCTTGGTTGAACTTTTGATTATATGAATTAATACATTGGCGCATAGTTGATTTTGGGTTTTGATTTGTATGTCGGATTTTTTGGCATAGTGTTGGCGCGCATTGGTTTACACCTTTGATTTTATTGGTTGTACACATGAATTAATGTTTGAACTATTATTATGGAGTGAACAACTATGAAAATTGGCGGTTGTACTTGGATAATCAATATTTTTCATGGCAGACTCCACCACCTTCGCATGCTCGCATTAATGCTTACCCCTTTTTCTCATTCATTATTGTTGGTTCGAGTAGCTCTTCTCCTCTATGCATTGGTGAATTCAAACCCTTCCCTTACCATGAGTTCAGCTCCATGGCACGAGTCATGCGAGTTGAACCCAATGGCAGTCAATCCCTGTTGATGTTTGACTATGCCCGCCAAGATTTGGTAGACAGTGGATGGCTTACCTTCGTGAAACGTTTTGAGGGTTTTAACCTTTGCGTAGCTCGACAGTTTGCCATGACCTTCGATGGATGTCAAGCCAAGGTCGGCGATATACAGTTAGAGATTGATGAACAGTTTATCAGCTCATCCATGGGGTTATCTACCTCTGGAAAACGTTGGTTTAAGAATTGCAAGGTCGAGGAAGTGTCATGGACATTGTTGTTTCAATTGTGCAAAATCACCTCCTGTGATAGAGGTATGCTCGTAACTATGCTTAAACAATGATGGCACGATTTATTAATGATAATCAAGCAGTTTGTGACCTGTGAAGGTCGATACGGGTTTGTGTTCCTCTACCACCTGCGTCTATTGATGGTTTTTATAGGGTATCCTCTAAACATGCCGTTCTATTTTCATCGGAGCCTGTATAAAATGTCCAAAAAGTATAAAAGGAACAAGGCTGACAACATCCTGTTTCATCATGGGCTTATTAATCTCATCGTTGTTTATCAGTTGAGTTTGCTTGGTGATACTTGGAAGGCTTTCATTTCCCGTAATGGCTTTGAGGACATCGACCCTATACAGGTTGATAAACCTGTGGTAATTGAGACTAAGGCTGAACCGCCTATACCCTTGCATCTCCTACTGCCTAAACCCTCGACCGACCCTCCTATCGACTTACCTGACACTGTAGATAAGAATCCAGAAGCCATTACAAAGCCTATGAACAAAAATCTCAAGGCAAACCTTGCTGCAAACGCCAAAGGAAAAAGGAATGCACGTTTGATTTCACGGATGGCAAGGAACAAGCCAAAACCCCCTGTTGAGCCAAACCCTATCGTCTTGAGTGAGGACTCCGATTCGGAAGTTGAGCGTTTCTTGGCTAGCAAATATCCCTACTCGCAAGGTTTGTGTGCCGAACCCTGGTATGATTTTGTATCAAACCTACCCCCCTGCCTAAAGGACGACCCTAACTACCCAGGCATTAAGTTTGCTTGTGAAACCCTCGGTCTTTTTCACAAACCCTCGACTGCTCTGTCTAAACCCACACCGTCACCCTGTGACCAATGCAATTCATGGTTAGAGAGATATTATATCGATGTTCCTATACTCCAATCAAAGATTCAATCTTTGGAAGATCAGATTGCACTGCTAACTAGTCAAAAGGCCAAGCTCCAAGCAGTGGATAAGAAACAAAAGACAACCGGTTCCATCCTGTTCAAAAACGTGGAATCAGCCACTGCAGTTGTCAACTCTAAGTTGTCATAATCAAAGCTATCTTCTCACCAAACAGGTACGATTTTAATATCGTTTAGCTCTGTGAATGATCGTGATTAATATAGTGATTGGATCTTTCTCTCAGATAGCTCTGTTTATATTGTGAATTGACTGTATATTTTTCTTTGAGTAAATGGAATTTCGTTTTTCCGATCATTCCCAGTTTAGTCTCTCTTAGATTTTCATCGATTTGATTGATCTTAGTGTGGATTTGATTTGTTTGATTGAGTTAAAATGGATGCTTTGCTGTCAATCGAATTTGTTTGTATTTATTCTAGACAAGAAATGTTTCTCATACTCAATTTAGAATACAATCACATTTCGATTCGATTTCGTTATAATTCATATGCTATGATTGGCAACGATTTTGATGAGGTTAATTGTTACGTTTTGCTGTGCCATATGACCTTCAAAGAACAGGAATACAACTCAGATCGTTTCCAATGTGACTCTGTTTCTTCGGAAACATTGTTTTTTATTAAGCCTGTACAAACACGCCCAAATCATGGAATGGATTTGATTCATAATGATTATGCTAAACCCCAGCCGGTTAATTCGCATTGATTGAAGTACTGTTAGCTCGACCATGTTATGAGTTGGATTCGTATTGCAATGGATTCTCTGTTTGATTTTGATTTGTAGAACGAGATTGGTTATATCTGGATTCACAATTTATTTTTATGTTAAACTCAGTCATGATTCGTTTGAAATTAATGATTTCGTTCAATACCAATCAAATTTATTTGCCCATTTTGCAATAACCAATTATCACTTCTGTCGATTCTATTATGATTGTGATCAAAGTCAAATCGATCTGGTTACGATTTTATATGAGTTGATTCTCGCACATGTTTGAATTAATCTACTTGTGGCGTGAATCGTTTGATGTCATGACATCTATAATAATTTTAAAACGATTTTGTTTCGATCTGATCGTATCTCTTGTTGTTGGAGAAACACAACATTTGCCTACGATTTGTTTGATTGCATTACTTTCAAATTGGATATGAAACGATTTTAAAAACTGTTTGATTTTGATTCTGTCTACCCGACTTATGATAACAATCAAAACAGAGTATGCCTATCTCTCTATTCAGTTATTGGATTTTGATTCTATTTGATTTCAAATGATATAACATTTTCAAATGAAATGATTCATTTTCAAATGACTGTTGGATGTTAATTCAATTTGATTTTATTAAAAAGAGTTGAATTAATCTAAATTCTGATTCTGTACCTTTATTTAGACCATCTACAGAATCAGATGATTCTATAGCTACTCTATAGAATTTAATTTTAATCATTTTATTAATAAAAGAGTCTTCTAACTTGTCTATTTTGGATCCTTTTCATGTGAATTCGAAATTGCATGGGATTTGATGGACAATTTAGAGGATATTTGGATGTTTTAGTTTCATTTTAGTTTCCTAGTTTAGTTGATCTTGGGAATATATTCCCAGATTATGTAAACAATTTGATAACTTCCACAGGGAGGTTTTACCCTGTTGAAAAACTTATAAATACTTATTATTTTTTGTAATAATGATCCTCATTCATGGGAGAACAAGGATATGGAATTTTAATACAGACTGAGAGAGAATTTGATGTTCTGCTACAACTTTAGCTTTTCATAATATCAATATTTTGTTTCATGTTTATGTGTATCAATTTGCATTTGGTTAATGACTACTTTAGCTATCTTAGTCTTTTGCAAATTATATTATTTAATCAATATAATCCATATCTGATTTCTTCCAGTGTATAAAAAACATAGCAATTACTTGATTCAGTTTGTGAATGACAGATTTCTCTTCTTCATAAGTTGAATTATTAAGTATAAGTTTTTGCATAACAGGTTTACCTTATTGCAGAGATTTATAAATCATATAATTGTTATGTTTTTTATGTCTTGTTTGTCCTATAAACAAACTCAAAGAGCATTACAACTATCGTTTATGAGAAGCTTCTAGATTACCTGGTGCGAGTTTCCTTCCTCCGACCAGCTTCGAAGTCATCATACACAGGACAAATTTGGAGCATTTCCAGGTCAGTTTGTCATTTGTTTGTTTAGTATATTTATTAGTAGTTTAGTTTAGATATAAGTTTAGTTAGATATATTTGTAGAATTAGTATATTAGATTGTTTAATTTCATTAAGTTTTATTTCTTATTTATAAAATCAGAAAATCAACAAAAATATCTTTCTCTGTCTTAGGGCAGAAAGCAAATGAGTTTTCCAGGTTTTATTTAAATCTGTATTTTGTAGATATTGTATATTTTGTGAATAAGTTATATTACAGTCAGTAGTTAGATAGTGAATTAGTTAGTTTGTTTAGTAGTTAGTTTTAATTAGATTAGTTTTAGTTAGTTAGTTTAGTTGTTTTATTTATTTTTAGTTAGATTAGTTAGTTTAGATTAGTTTTCTTTGGTTTTCCTAGGACCTTAGATCAGCTAAAGAAGCCTCTAAACCCATCAGGGTGGTTCATTCCAAACAGCTTGGGTTATTAGACAACCCCAGACCGGTTCCACTCTCTTAGTTGACGGACGGTCAATTTCGCCCGTCAACAACATGCTATAGCCAATGATCGTGAAACAACAACCAAAGTCCGCTATACAAAAGTGTCAGAGTTTCCAACAATATGCATGATTACTTGGGCATCCCTTGGAAGAAAACGCTGATATATCACTACCATATGGTGAAATCTTACTCATGACCAAATGATTGAAACAAATATGTCATTTATGTTATGATTGGGCGCAATCAGGTTTCTATTTTTAGTAAATTTTATTGAAAATGTTGTCTAGGGGGAGAGTAATCGAATCCAGGATTCTAGGGGGAAGTAATTCGAACATAGCAGCCCATGGGGCGTTAGTTTTCTATTTATTGGATATTTTTGATGTAATCCAGGTTGGAAAAGTAGTGTAGACATGGAACTCTTGAATGTAACTTTCTGAATCCGATCGAAATATAAATGCAGAGGTCCTGGATATTTCACTAAAAATATTCTAGTGGTGGTGGTTTGATGTATTGTGATCCTATCTTCGTATGTACTCCTTGTTCTTGCAAATTCATATCTATTTCATTCATTTAAATTGGAAATATTTAAAGGGTTTAAAACTCATCTCGTGGTGCTTTAGACTCAACCATTTAAAATATGTGCTTTCTTCTAAGTTAGGTCAGAATTCATCTCTAATGGTGCTATGAGTTTCTTTATGTTTCTCCTTTCTTTTTCCATACACAACAATATTGAAACTGGAAGACCATTACCTATTTATCCTTTGTCCTCTCAAATGTTCCCCTATCAGTCATTGATTTCTCTTGTTTTTAGGTGGTTGACTCCATATCCCAAAGGGGACTATACTTCCTTGCCAATGGAATTAGAATTTTTTTTCTCAAGCATCTATATATAGCCATTAGTCCAAAGCTATTATTTGTTAGAGACTAGGTCTTAGAGAGAGCCCTCTCTAGATTGGGAAATATAGTTTCTAGTATTAAATTTGGTTTGTAGGTTATCTTGGTAGATCATTTTCTTCATCCCAACAATTTACCAAGTGCTAACACGCGCAACAGGGAATATTCAAGAAATCTTGTGCTCCACATAGGAGAGGAAAACCAGAGGTTAGGGGTCCATTGCAAAAGAAGGCTCTCCATTCCATATCTGAATTAGTGTGGAACCCACAACCCCATGTGTGACTAAGAAATATGAAGAAGAAAAATTGTTTAACCAACGAATGATTAGTGGTAGAAGGATTTTTACAGTATGTGGGTCCAGTGGAAAATCAAGCAGAAGTATAAGTTCAACAAGTAGCAGTCATGTATCTACATGACGCAAAGGTAGTAGTACATCAAAATTCATAATGGAAGGACAATATCCAACTATTAGGTTACCAAAGTTTTGAGGAGTTGGGGGAAGCACTAAGGAATATCTGAGATATGGAGAATTCTCTAGATGGAGGCTAGAAGAAGGAACAAATGGACCCTATAATGATGGATGAGGAAAAAACAAGGGAAATAATAAGGAAAGAAGGAGTGACGCACAACGAACGACCCTACCCGTATAAGATCAATAGTAAGAAGAGGGTAGTAGCCGAGCGAGAGGGCTTGGATAGTGATGAGGAAGAGGTAGATGACCTCTATGCAACAGGGAAGATTGAGGAAATCTTGTGTGCCACATATGAGAGGAAAACCAAAGGTTAGGGGTCTGACATAGAAGAAGGCTCTCCATTCCAGATCCTAATTAATGTGGAACCCACAACCCCATGTGCGAATAATAAATATGAAGAATAAAATTTGGTTAACCAACAAGTGATTAGTGCTAGAAGGATTTTTATATTACATGGGTCTATGGAAACTCATGTAGAAGTATAAGTTCAACAAGTAGCAGTCAAGTATCTACACCGTGTAGAGGTAGTAGTACATCAAAATTCACAATGGGAGGACAAGATCCAACTATTAGGTTACGATAGCTTTGAGGAGGTGGTTCATATGACCCAGAGAAATATTTGTTTATCTATGAGAAAATATGGGCAGCTAAGAATATTACAGATCATGATACAAAGGTTGCCCAGTTGGCAATCACATTCAGAGACCGCACATTAGAATGATACATGGGTCTCGCAACAAATAATCCAACGGGAGTGCCTACAAATGTAGCAGAGGTGAAAAGACAATTAATAAATGATTTTTAGGAACTAATTTTATAGGATCAGTTCATGAATGAAATGATAGAGATTAAGAAAAAGCCAGGAGAATCAGTCAGGGAGGTGGACCAGAAGTTCAAAAGACTACAAGGTAAGTTGAAGTACCCTATTACTAATATGAAACATAGACATTTGTTTGTTAACTCTTTATTTCCACTTATGAAGTATCCTTTAAGACAAAAAATATTCAAAATTTAGGTTGAGGCCCTGCAAGCATCCTTATAGTTAGAGGAAAGTTAGTATAAGTAGACAAATCCAACTCTAGAAGAGTTGAGACAAGATATGAAGAACTTGACATTTCAGTTAAATTAGAATGAAGGTAAGGAGAAAAGAGAATATGTTTGGTGTACATTATGCAAGACACAAGGTCATCATAAGAATGAGTGTCCATTATTTGTGCAGTATATAGGAGTAGGTATGGAAAATCCTTTATCTTCAGGTGGACCATGGTGTAAGATATGCATAACACATGGGAATGATCCTTATCATTTTCCCATGATGCAGAAGTATCAGTCACTACCAAAGAATACATTTTGTAATTTTTGCAAGTCAGTTGGACACGAAGACAAGGACTACAGAACCTTGGATATAATGAAGGAAAGGGCATCAGATACATATAGGGTGCAGGTTGAGTTAATGACGGCACAACCTGCGTAGGAGGTACAATCCAGATATAAGATAAATGAGACACACTTGGAGGAAACCAAGGAAGAGAAGGAGGTGTTGGAGATAGTCCTCAAAGAAGTTCATATTGAACATGAGGAGGAATAATGACGCACAGATAAATTGGAGAAAATACTTGAAGAAGTATTAAAAACAATACCAGATAGAGTAGTAGTAGAATAACTCAATGCAGAAGAAAAGATAAAGAGGATATCAAATATGATGGAAGGGTATAAAAAAGAGATAGTAGAATTGGTTGGAAATATGACACCAAGGAGTAACCGATAGGATTTCAAGAGTCCTCATCAAAAAAGAGATTAATACCTCCTTCAAGCCACTTGAAACCATCAAACATAATATGAGATCTATCAAAGACAAACTTGACCCTCACAACAACAAATGAATTTACAAAATAGAGTGCTCATGCGTAAAATGATACATCGATGAAAATGGTCCCTCATTCCAGATTAGGATAAAAGAGCATGGAGATGACATTAAGAATGAACACATTCACACCTCTTCCTTAGTAGAACACTGCCTTATAACAAAAAACCATGTTCGCCTAGAAGACACCAAAATCCTCTCCAAAGAAAATCACCTCTTTAAACGACGTATTAGAGAAGCAATTGAAATCCGAAAACATCCTAGTAACCTAAACATAGATAGTGGGATAGAATTAAGAGGAAACTGGTTCCCTTTGATTCATAAAAATAAGAACAAAAATTCATAATTATCAGGACTTTCTTCTAATTTTAGTAAATATCAAAACTTTCCAACCATTATAACACTATTATAGAAACAATTTAATACTAAATTATTTATATTAATTTAGTTTTATTAATATCCCTACCAAATTAACCCTTGATAATCACACCCTAACTTGAAAAAACACTTATTAAATAAACAACCATTCTTCATTAATAAAACTAATAAACTTAAACTTATGAACATAATTACTTATACTAAAAACAATAAAATTAAAATTAATGTAGTTTAGAATAGCTTAACTTAAATAGTAAAGAACCCTAAAAAATTAATCAACAACTTATACAAAATATTTTTGCTATAACAAACACTAACCTTCCTTAATTAATTAACTTAAATACCTAAACTTATGAACACAATTAATTAAAATTAAAACAATGAATTAAAAATTATGGAATATTAGAACAACTTTAACCTAAAAATAAAAAACCCTAAATAACTTATTCAACAAATATAATTTTAAAAAGATTTTTTTCTTAAAACCTAGCCGATCCCTAGGTTTACCTTCACCTTTAGTATTTAAATAAAATCTCTTCTCATGATTTAAACCCAGGCTTCCTGTCCTAAATATGGATCCGAAACATCGACAATCCATTGACAATACTGTGGCTACTCCGAACACTTCTGAAAATCCCAACCACAAAAATATCATTAACCAACCACCCATCCAGAAGTCAGATCACAGAGGGAGGAACAAGAAACAAAAAAAATAGATAGTATTGCGTTGGATGTAAAATAAGTAGTAGAGCTTTACGGAAGGACCACATAGATCTAGACAAGCCTGAAAAAAGATGAAGGGATCCAGAAGTTGGATTAGAGGCAAGAGAAGATGAATGTTGTAGTTAAATATTTAAAGAAAAGACAAAAGGAAATTCCCATATCAGAGAGACTGAGGGGTGTGCAGGAAATAAAAAACCTGCAAGTAGAACTGAAGATAATCCAAGAAGCAATATATACAAGACATGCTTAGTTGGATCCCTTGTAGGAGAAATACGATACGATGATAGAAGAAATTGAGACATAGAAAGGAAGACTGGAACACACAAACTCAAAGAGCATTAAAGTGTTGTAGGAGCACATAATGTTGCCAGTATGACAATATAGGTTGGCATTGATGGAATTGGCATTGGTGGCATTGGCATTGATGTCAAATAGATGAGAGACACTACTGTTGGTTGGAATTGACAAATAACAATGTGCATTATGTGTGTGTGTGATGGTTATAAGGCACTCTGTTACTACATGGCCTGTGATGATGAGAATGACAAGATCCAAAGTTCAGAGGATGGTTTAGTGCCTAGCGCAACAATCCCTGTCAATAATAGTGTCAACAGGAAGAGATACTTTTAGGTTATTCATGGACAAAGCAAAAGATGTTGAAACTGTCAAATCACACCATCCACAAGATTACAGTTGAGAAGAGTGTGAGTGTAATCAAATAATAGAATTGAACATAAAAGAAGACAAAGTAGAGATCGTGATGGCAACATGATTGTGATGACAAAGTTTATGATAAAGAAATTTTATAATGATGATGATGAGATAAACAATGGAAGATGATGTATTGTTACATTATCATAGTGAGGAATGTTGACAAACCCTATACATATGCTCTGTTACATGTGAACATACAATTAGGTTGTCTATGTTTTGTTAGGTTTGATGTTGTATGTTGTAAAATAACAATCTATGACAAGTTTGACAACACATATCAGGCTACAATTGGTATCAACTTCTTGTCAAAGGCAATGTACCTTGAGGATCAAACTGTTCGTTTTAAGCTTTGGGATACTGTAGGCTAGGAGAGATTCCATAGTCTTATCCCAGGTTACATTCAAGACTCTTCTGTTGCTGTCATTATTTATGATGTTGGAATCCGACAGTCCTTCTTGAACTCTTCCATATGGATTGAAGAAGTACGTATATAGCGAGGTAGTGATGTGATTATTGTACTTGTTGGAAACAAAATAGATCTGGTTGACAAAAGGGAAGTCTCAATTGTGGAATGTGATGCAAAGTCTTGGGAATTTGGAGTTATTTTCATTGAAGCCAGTGCGAAATATGGATTTAACATTAAGAAATTGTTTCATAAGATAGTAGATGCATTACCTAGAATGGAATCTCTCTCATCAACCCATAAGGAAGACATGGTTGATGTGAATTTAAAATCCACAGTGCCTGCAACTGAAGCATAGAATCCAACATAGAGAGATGCAATCTATCGGCACACCAATCATGGTTAATACATTTGGAACCAAAGAGCCCAAGATGGAGAAGGACAATTCTGTTGCAAACAGGCTTTCCAGAATGAAAGTCAATTACATAAAAGAAGGCATGCAAACAATTATGGAAGCTACCTTCTAGTATAGGAACACAACCATCCCCATATACTGTTACTACAAATTGGAAAAGGATGAGGCATTGGATGTTGGATACCACCATAGCTTCTATGGGAAGGAGGGATTCTTTTGCAGGGAAGAGAGTCTAAGGGGGTTAAAAAATGCAGACAAGAAGACTCAACAACCATCCGATCAAGTGATCGACAGTGCTGATTAAACCAGTCAGTGGGATTTATCCCACATGTATAGTGGGAAAAGTTTATATTGGTTTATAACCATAGCCCTCAATATGACTATTCAATGCGTAGTGTAGAGGTAAGTTGGGGCTCTGGGTGCTTGGAATTCTTGAGAAGATCACAAGCCTGGAGCCCGGGGCGACCTGTTAGGCCCCCTACCTTTTGGTCAAAGCGACAATAATTGTCTATCTGATGATGAAGGATCTCGGTCGTTCATTGGAAATATATTTTTTTATATATACATTTCACGTTGTTCATATGGGTGGCGATGGGTTTAAGGGTCATTTTGGTTGGTGGAAACTAACAATGAAACTGCCAAGTCTAGAGGGTCACCAAGTCTGGAGGATCACCAAGAATGCTACCAAATAAATAAACTTTTGAATATTGAAGAGTGCTATTTCTGTCGGAGTTTTTGCATACTGCCAATTGTGGATGTTCACTAAAAATAGTTAAACCCTGCACAACAACAAACAATTCAAACTGTCATGATTTTGGTAAAATAACAAAGTTCATGGAGAACATGGATCACATGAAGAAGATAAAACAAGCTATAGAAAACCTCACCATAACTGTTGAGTGGTTTACATGCTGTCATATGATCTCCAAAATTAAATAAAACCCTACAGTAACACAATGACAATAAGCTACACAAGAAAAAAGGGATGGA
This sequence comes from Picea sitchensis, assembly GCA_010110895.2. Classification (NCBI taxonomy): domain Eukaryota; kingdom Viridiplantae; phylum Streptophyta; class Pinopsida; order Pinales; family Pinaceae; genus Picea; species Picea sitchensis. The sequence continues at coordinate 177,525 of SNQJ01S0007124.1, forward strand.
TTGAATATTGGTTAAAATCATTCATACATTAAAAAATGAAAATTAAATCAAAGAAGAATAATAAACTTTGTTAGCAATAATCAATGGTCATTTAGATGAAGAGGTGTGATGGTTGTGAAGAGTTGTGTTGATGATTTTAAAGACTTATAAGTATGACTGAGATGTGAATGAGAAAAGTGTGTCTGCTAATGTCTTATTGAAGATCAAGAACATAAGGAGACATAGAAACAATTATGTAATCCAGTGTTTGATATAGAAGACCATTATTGGAATACAAATACTACTTCCATATTGATGAACAAAGAGAGGCAAGTAGGTGCACGGACATGTTGGATCCTGCAGGGGAGTAGGCTCTTCCTTGTCAGTTGTAGTTGACTAAACAAGGGGCTGAACCCTCCTACTAGTTGGAGCCGGTGAACAGGGGTGTGGGCGCATCATGATCAGCGGGTACTGATTTAAATATGAAGACCATCTTCCTTCTATTGTAACTTATAAAACAAAATTTTGCAGTTAATAGAAAAGTGTTTGTTGTTTTCCCAATTGGGTTCCACGATAAATTATTGTGTTAAATTTTTTTTTGCATTAACAAAAGAAAAAATTGATAAAATTATTGTGTCACTGATTCACCCCCCCCCTCATAGTGACAGGATCTGATTTTTCAATTGGTATCAGAGAAAGTCTCTTCACTAAAGGTTTTAATCACTTGAAGAGAAATATACATCAGAATGGATCAACAGTTGAAGATGCCATTAAAAGTCCACCTATTTGATGGTGAAGACTATGTTTTATGGAGTGTTAGAATGAAAAGATATCTGATGTCCATTGGACTGGAAGTATGGACATTAGTTGAAAAAGGATATGATGTTACAAAAGTCACTCCCACAGAAGAAGAAGAAAAGAAGAAATTTTGGGAACATGCAAAGGCTTTAAACAAACTACAAGACGAACTGAGTAAGAATATCCTTTCTAAAGTACTAAATTGTAAAAATGAAAAAAATCTCTGGGATAAATTTGAAACTATATATGTAGGAGATTGCAAGGTAACGAGGGCCAAAATTTAGACTCTCAAAGTACAATATTATGAAGGTATAAAAATGAAGGATGAAGAAAATATCTCAGAGTACTTCGAAATAGTTGATCATATTGTTAATGCAATTAGAGGTTAGGGAGTAGAAGTGTCAGACAATGAGTTATTTGAAAAAATACTAAGAAAATTACCTATGTTGTATAATCCTAAAGTTTCCACTCTTGAAGATCGAGAGAATCTAGATCAACTCACCATGGATGAATTGTATGGAATCCTCACAACCTATGAGTTAATATTAGGTCATGAGAACCTCTCAAAAGGAGAGACAATATTCAAGGTGCTCAAGAAAACAAAAAATCAGAAGCAAAAACCTCAACCCATCCATCATGAAGAATCTGATGTAGAAGAAGCCAATTTTATTAAAAAACTTCAGGAAGGATCAGGGAGGTACACAGGCAAGCTGCCTTTCAAATGTTTCAATTGTGGAAAGGTTGGCCACTTTGCAACCAAGTGCCCCTATCCCAAGGAGGACCCTAAAGATGAAGAATACACAAATAAACAATACAAGAAGAAGGGAAAACCCAACTATAAGAAAAAATATTACAAAGGGAAAAATAATTTTTACTCAAAAGAAGAAAACAACAATTCATTAGAGTTTAGTGACAATGATGATGATGAAGTCCTTTTTCTAGGTATTGAAGAGTCTAATGAGATATAAGAAATTGAGCATGAGGAAGAGTCAGAAGATGAAGCAGAGGTTAATATGGAAGAAGAACTTCTCAATGATTTGGAGGAATTAAGAAGATACAAAAATAGATATAGACAACTGAAAAGTTTTGTAGTTGAACAAAAAGAAAAACATGAATAGAAAGAAAAGGAGATGGAGCAACTCAAGAGCAACCTGAAAAACCAAATCCTAGAAGCAAATAGGACGGAAGAAAGTATGGAAAAGTCTCTTAAAGGGAAACACATAACCTGTGAAAGAATGGAGGCAAAATTAGTTCACCTAAGAAAAGAGCTTGATGCAAAAATTATTCAAACAAGATATGAAAATAGCTCTAAAATCTTAGATAATATTATTACCACACAAAGGGATTCAAGTAACAAAAATGGAGTAGGTTATTCTCAAGAATAAAACCAATTTAACTCAAAATCTTATACAACTTATCTCCTCAGTACATTCAAGAAGAAAGATGAATAAAAGACTAACAATGATCAGAACTCCAGAGGATTACTTCCACCCATCAAGAATAAATATAATACAACACCTAAGAAGGTTTATTAAAACAGGTGTCATCACATTTTCTTTGGTTATTTATTTGCATGCTCTAATTTCAGACACACAACTATGAATTGTAGAGCACATGGAAGGAAAAACTTGAGGGTTAAGGACTATAACCTTAAAGATAACCAAACAATAGATCAAGTTAAAAACATAAATTATAACTCCTTTGCACACCTCTACAAGAAGGGAACTTATAATGCTTTAGATGTCATAATTATGGACATAAAGCAAGTAATTGTAGATTAATGGAAGTCTCAGAAAAACCAAACTTTATTAGAGAGCAAAAGAAGATTTGGAAAGAAGAAACATCAAAAGATGAATGTATTATTGCCTTGAAAGACCAAGATAAATAAGATCTCTGGTATGTTGACAGTGGTTGCTCAAAACATATGACAAGAAACAAGGACACATTTTTGAACTTAAAGAAAAAAAAGGGTAAAGTTACATTTGGTGACAATGCTTCAGGTGACATACCTGGGAAAGGCACCATGATTTTGGGAAAAGACAAAGCCAAGGATGTGTTGCTTGTTGAAAAACTGAAACCTAGCCTATTAAGTGTCAACCAAACCTATGATCAGGGGCACATTTGCATCTTTGATTCCCAGAAATGTGAGATTAGGAGAGAGGACTCAGGAAAATTAGTTGGTACTTCTCCTAGAACTCTTGAGAATGTATATATACTAAATACAAAATTGAATGAGGAGTGTCATATAAATTTAGTAGATGAAAGTTGGCCATGAAATAGAAGGTCGGGGCACATTAAATTTGACAATTTAGTGAAATTCAACAATATTGGGGCTATAAGAAACCTGCCAAAAATCACAAAGCCCTCGAATCCTATGTGTAGACATTGTCAACTAGGGAAGCAAACCAAATTAAGGTTCAAAACAAAAGAATACTCAACCTCAAAAACTTTAGAGCTTGTTCACATCGACCTCTATGGACCTACAAGGACCAAGAGTTTGCAAGGAGAGTCCTACTTTATGCTGTTCATTGATGGTTTTACTAGAATGGCTTGGGTATGTTTTCTCAAGGAAAAATTAGAAGCACTTAACAAATTCAAAGATTTTAAGACCCTTGTTGAAAATGAAATAGAGAAAAAAATCAAATGTCTTAGATCATAAAATGGTGGTGAGTTCACCTCAAAATATTTTTACCTCTTCTATGAAACTCATGGAATAAAAAGACAATTCTTTGTTTCCATAACACCTCAGCAAAATGGGATTGCTGAGAGAAGGAATAGAACAGTCCAGCAGGCTGCAAGGACTATGCTCAATGAAGCAAGATTATCTGATGGATATTGGAGGGAAGTTGTAAGCACATCAATATACATATTAAATAGAGGTCACCTCAGGATTAATAGTAACAAGACTCCTTATGAACTATGGTTTGGGAGAGCTCCTTCAGTAAACTACTTCAAGGTCTTTTGAAGTAAGTGTTACATTGAAAGAATTGATGAGAATCTCAAAAAATTTGATGTTAGATCTGATGAAGGTATCTTTCTTGGATATTCTTCTACCAAGAAAGCATAAAAATGATACAATATTAGATTACATAAGATTTTTGAGAGTGCAGATGTTAAGGTGGATAATTTGAAAACAATAAGGATGAAACATCAAGAGACCATACTTGACAATGAATATGAAGATGATGATGAGTCAGTTAGTACATAAGCAGAAGAAGTAGAAGAGAATAAAGAAGAACATGAATATATACAAGAGGATGATATGGATACCCATGAATATGAGGAAGATATTCTTGAAGAAGAGATAAGATACGAATCCCCAAGAAGAGACACAGAGACACCCTCAAGAATAACTCAAAAGAATAATCTTGAAGAATTGATTATTGGAAATAAAAGCAATGGAGTGTAGACAAGAACACAACTGTTGTATCAGACATAAATAGCACTTTTGTCACATATTGAGCCCAACTCAATAAAAGAGGCATGCAAATATGAGAATTGGGTCAATGCTATGAATGAATAATTGTACCAGATTGAAAAAAATTGAACTTTGGAACTGGTTCCAAGACCAAAAAATAAGAATGTCATTGGAACTAAATGTGTGTATAAAAACAAAGTGAACGAGAATGGGAAAGTAATCAGGAACAAATCCAAATGAGTATGTAAAGGGTATGCTCAGGTTGAAGGGGTAGACTTTGAAGAAACCTTTGCACCTATGGCTATATTAGGGGCAATTAGGATGTTCTTAGCCTTTTCCAGCTACAAAAAATTTAAAGTATACTAGATGGATGTCAAGTCATCATTTCTCAATGGAAAACTAGAAGAGGAAGCCTATATTGAGAAACTAGAAGGATTTCAATTAACTAACAAAGGAGACTATGTTTGTAAACTAAAAAAGGCACTCTATGGGCTAAAACAAGCACCCAGAGCATGGCATGCAAGGCTAGATTCTTATTTACAAGTACAAGGCCTCAAAAGAGGATCATCAGACAAAAATCTTTATTGTAAAACTATTTGTGATAGAATGATTATTGTGGAAGTATATGTTGATGATATTATATTTGGGAGTGGTGATGAAAAAATGAGTAAGGACTTTTCTAGGAGGATGCAACAAGAATTTGAAATGTCCTTTCTTGGTGAACTGAATTTCTTTCTTGGATTTTAAATAGTACAGTCCAAAAAGGGATTCTTTATCCATCAGTCCAAGTATGTTAAAGATATGCTTAAGAAATTCCAGTTAGAGGATTGCAAACCTGTTTGTACACCTATGAAAGTAGGATGCAAGCTAAGCAAGGAATATGAGTCCAAGGCTGTAGATCCAAAACACTACAGATCAATGATTGGGAGTTTACTCTATGTAACAACTTCCAGACCTGATGTCAAGCAAGCTATTGGGATGGTGGCTATATTCCAAGATGCACCAAAAGAGAGCCATGTTAAATATGTGAAAATAATATTTAGGTATTTAAAAGGTACCATAGATCTTGGTTTGTGGTACCCTAGAAAGGATTCATTCTCTTTAAAGGCCTATTAAGATGTAGACTGGGCAGGTTGTGTAGATGACAAAAAAAGTACAAGTGGAGGAGCATTCTTCTTGGGAGAATCATTGGTATCTTGGATAAGCAAGAAACAATCCTCAATTTCTCTGTCTACCATTGAAGCTGAGTATATTGTAGCAACATAATGTTGCACACAAGTGGAACAAACCTTACACGACATCAAAATAGTATTTGAAGAACCCACTACTATCTATTGCGATAATACAAGTGTTATAAGTATCTCCAAGAACCCTGTCCAACACTCCAAATCAAAACACATTCCAATAAAATACCACTATCTAAGAGATCAGGCTGAAAATAAGAACATCAAATTGGAATATGTCCCAACACAAGAACAAGTTGCATATATTTTCACTAAACCCTTAAGCATATATATATTTGAATATCTCAGGAAAATATTGGTAGTAGTCTCTCTTCCAATCTAATCTCTCAAGAAAATAATGCATCAATTGGCATCAATTCAAGGGGAGTCAATGATCAAAGTTAGGGGGAGTCATTCAAATATTTTCCCTTGATTTCAAATGGGGATAAATGAAGACATTATTGCCATCAATTACAAAGGGGGATATTGTTGGAAATATGTCAATACAGGTTCACATTGATGGTATTGACATTGATGTCAAATAGATGAGAGACACTATTGTTGGTTGTCACTGACAAATAACAATGTGCATTATGTGTGTTTGATGGTTATAAGGAAATTTGTTACTACATGGCCTGTGATGATGAGAATGAAAAGATCCAAAGTTCAGAGGATGGTTCAGTGCCCGGTGCAACAAGCCCTGTCAATAATAGTGTTAATGAGAAGAGATACTTTTATGTTATTCATGGAAAAAGGAAAAGATGTCAAAACTGTCAAATCACACCATCCACAAGATTACCGTGTAGAAGAGTGTGAGTGTAATCAGGCAATAGGCTTGAACAAAAAAAAAGACAGAGTGGAGATTGTGATGACATCATGAATGTGATGACAAAGTTGTTGATAAATCAATTTAATAATGATGATGATGAGATAAACAATGCAAGATGATGTATTGTTACATGATCATAGTGAGGAATGTTGAAAAACCCTATACATATGCTCTGTTACATGTGAACATACAATGAGGTTGTTTATGTTCTTTTAGGTTTGATGTTGTATGTTTTAAAATAACAGTCTATGATAAATTTGGCAACACACATCAGGCTACCATTGGTATCGAATTCTTGTCAAAGACAATGTACCTTGAGGATCAAACTCTTTGTTTGAAACTTAGGGATAATGCAGGCCATAAGTGATTCCATAGTCTTATCCCAAGTTACATTCGAGAATCTTATGTTACTGTCATTGTTTATGATGTTGAAATCCAATAGTCATTCTTGAACACTGCCAGATGGATTGAAGAAGTACGCACATATCAAGGTAGTGATGTGATTATTGTGCTTGTTGGAAACAAAATAGATCTAGTTGACAAAAGGCAAGTCTCAATTGAGGAAGGTGATACAAAGTCTCAGGAATTTGGGGTGATTTTCATTGAAAGAAGTGTGAAATTTGGATTTAACATTACGACCTTGTTTTGTAAGATAACAACTTCATTACCTAGAATGGAATCTCTCTCGTCAATGCATAAGGAAGACATGGTTGATGTGAATTTAAGATCCATATTGCCTACAATTGAAGCAGAGAAGTCAACAGAGAGAGATGCATTATGTCGGCACACCAATCATGGTTAATACATTTGGGACCAAAGATCCCAAGATGGATAAGGAAACTTTTGTTGCAAACAATATTTCCAGAATGCAAGTCAATTACATGAAATAAGGCATGCAGAAAAGTATGGAAGCTACCTTCTGGTATAGGAACACAACCATCCCTATATACTGTTACTGCAAATTGGAAAAGGATGAGGCATTGGATGCTGAATACCTCCATAGATGCTATGGGAAGGAGGAATTATTTCGCAAGGAAGAGAGGATAGGGGGGTTAAAAAATGCAGACAATAAGACTCAGAAACCATTCGATCAAGTGATCGACGGTGTTGGTTAACTCATTCAGTGGGATTTATCCCACATGTATAGTGCAGAAAGTTTTATATTTGTTTATAACCATAGCCCTCACTATGACTATTCAACACGTAGTGCATAGGTAAGGTGGGGTCTCTGGGTGCTTGGACTTCTCGAGAAGATCAATAGCCTGGAGCCCTGGGTGACCTTTTCAGGCCCCCTACCTTTTGGTCAAAGAGAGAATAATTTTCTATCTGATGACGAAGGATCTCGGTCATTCATTGGAAATATGATTTTTTATATATACATTGCACGTCGGTCATATGGGTGACCGTGGGATTAAGGGTCTTTTTTTTGGGTGGAAACTGACAATGAAACCGCCAAGTTTGGAGGATCACCAAGCACACTACTAAATAAATAAAATTTCGAATATTGAAGAGCACTATTTATGTTGGAGTTTTGGCATACTTCCAATTGTGTATGTTCGCCAAAAATAGTTAAAATCCTGCACAACACCAAACAATTCACATTGTCACGATTTTGGTAAAATAACAAAGTTCATGGAGAACATGGATCACATGAAGAAGATAGTAGAGGCTATAAAAAACCTCACCATAACTACTGAGTGGTTTATATGCTGCCATATGATCTCCAAAATTAAATAAAACCCTGTAGTAACACAATGACAGTAAGCTACACAAGAAAAAAGGGATGGATTGAATATTGGTTAAAATCATTCATACATTAAAAGATGGAAATTAAATCAAAGAAGAATAATAAACTGTATTAGCAATAATAAATGGTCATTTAGATGAAGAGGTGTGATGGTTGTGAAGAGTTGTGTTGAATATTTTAAAGACTTATAAGTATGAGTGAGATGTGAATGAGAAAAGTGTGTCTGTCAATGTCTTATTGAATATTAAGAATAGAAGGATACAGAGCATTAGTTATAAAATCCATTGTTTGATATAGAAGACCATTATTGGACTAAAAATCCTACTTCCAGATTGATGAAAAAAGGGAAGCAGGGAGGTGCAAGGACAGGTTGGATCCTGCAGGGGAGTAGGTGATTCCTTGTAAGTTGTAGCTGAATAAACAGGGGGCTGAACCCTCCTACCAGTTGGAGCTGGTGAAAATGGGTGTGGGTGCATCCTGATCAATGGGTGTTGAGATAAAGAGGAAGAACATATTCCTTCTATTGTAACTTGTAAAACATAATTTTCCAGTTAATAGAAAAGTGTTTGTGGTTTTCCCAATTGGGTTCCATGATAAATTATTGTGTTAAAATTTTGTTTGCATTAACAAAAGAAAAAATTGATAAAAATATTGTGTCATTGATTCACCCCCCCCTCTCAGTGATAGGATCTGATCCTTCAATTGGTATCAGAGAAATTCCCATATCAGAGAGACCAAGGGCCACACAAAAAATAAAAAACCTCTAAGTAGAGTTGAAGTCAATCCAAGAAGCAATATAGACAAGACATGCTCAGTTGGAGCCCTTGTAGGAGAAAGAAGAGACGATGATAGCAGAATTGGAGACATAGAAAGGAAGACTAGAACATGCACTCTCATAGAACATTAAAGTGTTGTAGGAACACATAATAGTGTAAGTGCTTGAGAACCTAACATAAAAGAGTGCACGGTCCAATACACAGGTATATCCACTCACAAAGAAGTTCTAGGGATTGGAGAAATCTATACAGGAGGCACACACTACCTGAGTGACTCAGGACAAGACATAGGTTATTGTTAGGGGCTTGTTGGAGGAAGAAATTGTGGGGTTCAACGTAGTAAAAAAGGAAACATGGAACAAGGAATAAACACACGCCAAGAAAGAAGGAAAAACAATGCAACAAAGGTAATAGGAAGTAACGTGCCATGAAAGAAGGAAGATCAACATAGAGTCAAAGCAAGGAATGGTTGGATCAAAGACTAGTCGTGTAGAAGGAAGTTAGAAAGTGGACAAGTTGGGTCCACTGAGAATTAGGGTTTTGATTCACGATGTAAGGGGTTTTACCCATTTTTTTAATTTAAATAGAGGATGTATGAGATAACTAGAGGAGTCAGTAAATTATCATTATGAAGAACTACTTTAGGAGAACTTTTGAGTCTTGAGTTGCAGTGCTAGTTTTTGGTTACGAGATATGGAGCTTAAATTGTATCAGTTTTGGAGAATCATGAAGTATTATTCAGGGTCAGGTCACAAGATATGGATCTAGGTGTGACACTGGCCAACCTCATGCACCACTATAAACCTATGATGTAATGCGCGTAACACTATTTTGATGAAGAATAATAAGAAGAAGCATACGATATTTGTGGGCGTAGTAGATGGGGGGTGAACAATGGTAAAAAATGTGTCTCTATGTGTGTGTGATGATTTTATATGATTTATGATGAATGAATGGATAGATGAAAGCATATGTTATAGTTTATTTACAATGCACACTATAATAATCATGTAGAATGAATGTTATTGAATGGATAAAATAGTAGATCTGATGAATGTTATGGTTGAATGCATGTTAAAATAGGGGAAGAATTCTAATAGGCCTAACATTCTCATGAGTTCCATCCCTTCCATGATTGTAGACACTTGGGTCATGCAATCACCCATAAGCCATCTTGGGTGAGACTGCGTTGTTCACTCTATGTGCGGTGTAGCCTTCTGGTTTACTAAAAGGGCCAATGGTGAATATGGTTTTGTTGGAGAACTAAGGTAGAACCAGGGTCAAACCTATACATCTAACAACTTGCAAAATTTTAAGGAAATGTCGTAAGGAAGAATCACCTGCAAGAGTTATAGCAAAAATTGGATAGTGTGCAAAGGGGAATCTACTCAACTGGACCCCATATTTACTTAATTTATTTTTGGATGACTACAAGTATTCAAAATATCTTGGAAGAGAGTTCCATTATGCATGGTTGATAATAACGATATCTTTAGTGGGTTGGAGAGATTCCAAATACCATGAATTTTACCCAAGTCCAGGAAAGTGTCGCATAGCAAAGTATACGACCTTATGGCACACCTTAGATGCAAAACAAAGGAAGGAAAAGTATAGTATATTTTCCATGTATTATGATAATATGCAGGAAAAGATAGCCAAAACATAGAGGATACCACCAAAAGTGGTGGAAGAGCATCAAACCATAACTAATTTTAAGGCTTCCAGACACAGTATGTGGATCCAAGCTAAAATAGATCCCAAGAAAGAATGGTTTCAATTAAGATACCGTGTGACAACATAGGAAGTGCAATGGGCCATGAAACACTGTCCTGAAGGATGGAGGGTGCTAGTAACTTCTAATAAAGTATAAAAAGGTAAGCAACAAGTAGAAATTGACACTTCATAGAAATCAAATAGTCCAACAACTAATACAAGGAAGGAAACGTAGTGCATGAAGGAAATAGGAGGTAGCACAACAATTAGGAAGCCAAGGTAGAATAAACATATTCCAAAGCCTTCAATGCAGGATAAGGACCACACAGAAGTAACGAATGGAGGAGAAAATAATAATAATAATTTTCTGTTGAGGGGTCCTAAGTCCCTTTAACTCAACAATAGGAACCAAACCTGCCACCGAGGCCCAATTAGACTCTGCAACATTTAATGGTGGAATGTTTCTCCAGATCTTGTGATCCGACCAATTAATTGATTGGCTTTACGTTTTCTTGTGAGGGTTTCTCCTTCATTTCATATGTTCTCTTTTTGTATTTTCTCTTAGGTGGGACCGATATAAGATAAAAGTCGGTATAAACCAACTAGGTAACAAAGTGGGAACAAGCTTAAATACTAGAGAAGAGGCTGATCTTGGGATAACCCTTTCACTCTAGCATGCATACAATGATTCTCTATCACAGGCCTAGTACTAATACATTAACTGTACTGGTATTACAATTACTGACTGAGATACAATTTATTAGAAGAAAACATACATGCGATAAACGATGACAAGTAAAATAATTCACTTAACTCTAATCATCAATCACATAATAACATAATGATTTATCTTCATAATTAATGACAAGAACTGTAAAACATTGAATCAGATAACTTATCAACATATTTAGTATCTCTTACTCATTACAACATCCATTTATGAGACGAAATAAGAAATAATTATCCTCCACATCCAATCATACATGCTTTCGATGAAAAACACAAACTTGTCTCTGGTCCTAAACAAGACTTCTCAATTAAAGGTAGCTCTGAATTAGTTCTTTACAAAACAAAAAATGAGGGTCTTTGCAACAACCATTAACCCTTTTATAATAGGTCAATCCTCCTACTTATAACATACTATTAACTAAAAATAACTATTAAAGTGAAACTAAGTAAAACAAAACTCGCCACATGGTGCTTTCTTCTATTAGTATTTCTAAGAGTCATTACACGATCTCACTTAAGTGGAATACTCTTATAGTACTCCGACCACTTGATAAAGAGATCCTCGCATGTGTTAGCATACGAGAATCTATGTTGTTCCATTGAGGCTGAAAAAATCTCTCTTATCTCTACTGCTCGTGCTCGATACTTGACTATTTCAACACTTAACTATTGAAACATGGCTCGAGATTTGATCGGGTGCTCCATGAACTGCCACAACTGTCCTAGGGCCATGTCTGACACCTTTTCTATTTCCTTTGCCCATGACGAGTCTTGTTCTACATGTGATTTAACTACGCTGCACAAGTTGACAAAGTCATCGGGTGTCCCGAATTCGGGGAGGTCGATGTCCCTCATTGCTCGGTTGATATTGGTCCAACTCTTCTCGCACTTGGCCCATTTCTCTTGGATTTCTCAATGAGGTTCCTGAGCCATTTTAACCCAATATTTGACCAATTTCATTATGTGGTTGACATTTCTTTCCCTTAGTACCCGTATGTCGTTCTCTTCGGTGTCTCGACCCTTTTGCACCGCACTGATATAGTCGATCCTTTCCATGGCTTGGTGCACTTTCTATTACCACCTCTCCATATCGTTCATGTCACCAGTGACATGAGGGTGTTTTACTCAAGGTCGGTTATCCTTAGAGTGAATAGGTGCCTCTCATATGTAAATTTGTTGTAGGCCTCCTAGAATTCACTTCTTAGGAACATCGCGACATGTGTGGTGTCCTGGTAATATTTTGCCAAGTGGCGCAAATGTTATAATTATTTTAGAGAAGAAACCAACTCTTCTTCATCCTTTTTTTCTCTATCCAAGGTGGCATCTATGATTTTCATCCCTGCGTGGATAAGTTCAGACATCTTAGCATGCCCTATGTTGATAAGATTTTCCTCCATGGTGATGAGGATGGAGCGATCTAGAGTGATCCTCCTCTTCTTGGTGTTTCTCTACATGATAGCTTTCCTTTTCCAGTCATAAGAGATGGCATGTATGTCAACTACTTCTTCCACAGTCTCGAGGATTTGTTGATCTCCCCAGGTGAGCATATTTTCGAGGCTCATGATGGTGTATATTTGTTAAATACTAGGTTCTTGAACTTCCTCCATGTGTTGGGAGGGTCTGTCTTTTGTTTTTTTCTCATCGAGAAGTTGAGTACTGACTGAAATTGAGGCATTAGGGGTGGGTTTGGTACTTACCTGATCATCAGTCATTGAGATGTCAATTTCCTTCTATAGAGCTTCTTCCTTTTGTTTTCCCGACCCTGACTCATCCTTTGGACTATCTGCTTGGGTCTTTGGTGCATCGAGTAGCTTAGTGTCTAAGAAACTTTCAACCTCTTGTTCATTCTGTGGAAGGAGAATTTGAGCGTCGGGAGCTAGGGAAGATGCCTTCTCTAGCTCCTTTTCCTCTATGATTTGTACAAGGGTCACCAGGGATACCTCCAGAATCTCTTCATCATCATAGATGATTATTAATTCGCGGAGGGGGTTTGATGCACTTTCTCTCCTTGATATTCAGACTGTCTACGACTGAGCTGAAACACCCCCCGGTGATCCATCCTGCGGCGTTGTGATTTCAGGGTTGTATAACCCGACGATTTCATCAATGTCTATTAGTTCTGGGCCACTTGGGCCTGTCTAGAATTCATATGGGTTATCGGCATGGGATCTTGTCGTTCTTGAGAGGTATGGGTCATATTGTAGCTGATAAATTATTCATTATGCTTGTTCTATCATGAGAAACCCCCTTTCTTGTGCGTCCCATGGCATAGGGAAACCTCTTTCTTGCATCGGTGCTACCAGGGGGACCTTTGCTGCTTCTACCACTATCATTTCTTCCCTGGCTCTGAGGGCCTCTTGAGACGATTGTTCTATGGTCGTCGTCTGTTCATCTAGGCTCATGGATTTGAACCTGGTCATTTTCGGTTTGACCATCCTTACCACCACTTCATCCCAGTCCTGGGAATTTTTTGTGAAGAATTCATCTTCAAATTTGTCGTGGGCATATGGCTAGTAGGATGGCACTTGCAAGGCATATTTCAATACTAGACCCTTTGGATCGTGCTTGCAGAATCGGTTGGTTTGGAATCTCAACTCTAATTGGCTCTAACCTTCTTGTTTGGCTTGAGTAGTGTTCTTCACCATGTATAATCCTACATGCAAACCATAAGGTATGAATGCCCTTTTCTTGTCCTTGACCAGAGTGGCATTGTAGCCTTGCAGGATGGTCTGGTAGAATATCTCTCCCACTACAAGTCGGTGAGGGACATGCACGGGTAAAATATGTGGTGCTCCGGTGGCCCTAAACACTCTGATGTATGTGTCTCTCTCGTCCAAGTGCTAGTGGCCTACCATTGATATCATCTTTTTGGCCATGACCAATAGTCTCGGGCATTATTTCTTGAAAAGAATGAAATAAATACGTGCGATGAATTCATCGCAAATGAGGGAGTATGATTTTTTGTAATTGTTCTCCCATAGGATGCTAAAATATACATGGACTGGGAGCTTTGCGATGTTCCATCTTAGGTTCATGCCTGTGAAAAGTTTTCTGGTACACATGACATCAAGTAAATATGAATCCATGTAGAAGGCTGGTGTCTCTCCTTCCTTCGATGTCTGAGCCTGTTGTATGCACATGCTCAGTTTCTTAGAAATCATGGCTCCCCAATTAAAGCCGCTCCTGGAAATGGCCACTATGTCAGATAGAGGCATCCATGCCTCTGAGAATTTGGAGTAGTCCTTCTCCCCATATAATCAACAAATGAGCACCATCAAGTAGATGTATGACTCCCTTTGTTAAGAACCAATTATCAATATAACATAGAAAAACCTCAGAAAAAGTACTCAACG
>SNQJ01S0007124.1:193464-254989 GCA_010110895.2 Picea sitchensis
AAGATGATTCAAAATGAAAATGTCTCCTTGGTATATATAGGAGACTAGGAGGTATAATTACATCTAATGGCCTAAAGCCGACATAAATAAAATAACATTACTAATATAATATGCCCCAATTAAGGGGTAATGAGCCAATATTAAGGGCTTAACACCCTTAAGTTGGCCGTATGTTACCAGTCGATGCTCTAGTTTGTGTATTTCTTATATTCTCTCCACCATGAGGCCATCACCCGACTGGTGTCCTGGCGCTCATAAAAATTCACAACGAAATCTATATTTAACCACTCCTCGGGGTCTCAAAATTTGTAATATTTTTGGACCTCCACTGGAAGGAAGATCCCGACACACCCACTATTTTCATTGTTTATTAAACACTTCCATGTGTTTGTGTGGTCGGTGAGACACTTAAGGAGTTCTATACAGGGGAACATCGGAGTTCTTCTTGCTACCATGTGCAGGTACGACCGTCGGATATTCAGAAAAACTTCGTCATCGAGATTTCTCACATCTGGTTCACTGTGCGAGATATATTTTGGTAATTCCTCACGACTGATATTTTTGAAGAGTTCTCCCTAATGTGGGAGTGCTGCCTTGGTCCTTGTGTTTGCCTCTTTGTCTCTTGTTGTATGTGAATCCCCCTACGAACAAGTGGATTCCCTTTTGGTCTCTAGACTCTTAAGGCCAAGATAGAGAAGTGCTTAACATGGTCACTAACTTCCTTTTAGATATAATCAAGCTAATAAATGAAAGAGAAGGAGAAAGATATGTACCTTATTAGCGACATTTTTCCTTCCAAATTCCAGGCTGAGCTTCGATCCTGAGCTCCCTGATAGGTCCTGTAAAAAAAACAAAGGTACAAAAGAATTCCTACTCTACTGATATTAGCTCAAACATAGATCCATCTACTGCAGACAAACTCATATGGAACAAGCATAAGTTTGAAAGAAACAGGTCAATCATTGATTATTAATGAGAACAAGTAAAAGTACTTACAATCCTTTGAATGAAGGTGCAACAACTTCTTCCAGTTCTCCTTGTCCAACCCCTTTGCTCAAATAATCTCCACTGATTGGTTTGATGAAATCTCACTCATGAGATCATAAGTTTGATATAATTCTCAATCTCCATTATACCTTTCACCATGAGAAGGCCTCCTTATATAACCTTGGAGGGGTCCAACCACTTGAGAGATATTTGGAATAAGTTGAGGATTCCTCTCCTTCAGTTGAGGATCTTCCCTAAGATCATGCCTTGACCATCTATTTGAATCCATCCACCTGCAGGAATTGAGGGATTCTTCCATGATTTGCCTCAACAAACCCAAAATTTTCTCAAAAAAGGGGTAGCGCTCCCCCAAAAGGGTGCACAAGGCACTCAAAAACTTCCCCAAAGAGGCTCAGGGAGCACCAACATTCATTTTTTAGTAGTTCTTTCAATGGAAAAGGGTTTGTACTTCCTGTAAACTAATTTATCTTCTTCCAAACTAGCCTTTGAGGTGTCTTAAGTGTCTTTGTGATGTCGTTAGGGGAAAAACATAGGCAAGATGGCAGTATGATGTTTGTGACACTTGCAACACTTATATTCAAGATGTGACACTTGTGGACAATATGTGACACTTACAACACTCGTAATGAAGACACTTGCGACAGTATTGAAGTGAGTAATTTTAAGGTGTAATAGATTGCCCCCCAAAGTACAGAGTTAGAAGATGATGATGACTGAAGTGCTTTGTAGAATTTTTCAAGAAAGGGTATGGACGTAGAGAAACTAGACAAAGATGCACACAACCATCAAACAAATATTATGACATGTTTCAAACCCAAGGCAGGCATACCTATGCTTGAGTGATAAAGACTTTTTAGGTATGGCCGCCATAAAATACACTGCGGACCCATAATTATATTGACAAAAGGTATAGCCACTGAAGATACAATGTGATCTATATTCCCATGACTTGATTTGATCGTAGCCATGAAGAATACATAGTGGATATATGAAATGACAAGACATAGCCACAACCAATACAAAGTGGATCTATGTAACAGTATATGTCTCATAGTTCAAGAGAACGCCTTCACAACCTGGGCAAAGTACATATAAGAGTGATGACTCAACCCAGGTTCTTCTTACCAATCCTGATGTAGTACAAATATAACCATGTGAATAGATGTCTTGATGTCGAACATGGCAGAAACCACTTGATTACCAGTCAATGATGTAAATCGTTAACAAGCGCGAGGGAAATCACCATTGATGTCAATGATTCCCAAGGTACTCTAGTATATTCCGAAAAATGTGAATAGATGAGCTGAAGTCGAACATCTGTGGAATCATACGATCAGAGGTCAATGATGTAAACCCATTGCCGGACATGAGGAGGCCTGCCATTGAGACAAGTAGGTCCCAAGGTACTAACTGGTTTCTAAGTCTGAGTCCCTGGATAATGTGTTGAAGTCGATAGGAATAGACTCGTCGAAGGAGGGCCTTGATGTATTGTTGTCCCTTAGTTATGGAAGGAAGCAAAGATCGAGGAAGAAAAGGTCAAACGTGAACTGCACGGGAGACATAGTGACTGTCACTGGGTCGATGTAAGCAAAAGAGAAGAAAAGTCGAAGCGAAGTACGAAAAAGCAAGATGTTGGATGAGGATATCGAGGATGAAAAATCAACAAGGAATATGGAGCGAGGAAAACTCAACAAACAGAAAAATCCACCATTGGATTCTTTGGAGCACCGCATGAGAAGGAAGGAAAGACAGGCTGGCGAAGCCCTGAAAAGGCGGGTCAAGTTGACCTAGGGTTTTAGACACCTACGGTTTTGGGTAATTAGGGTTTTGACACCTAGGTTTCGACCTAAGGCTGTCAATGAGGGGCTATAATGTATAAATAGAGGTCGAGAGGACCTAGGTCAGGTTGGTACTAGTGTTGGGTATTGATATTAATTGTTGTTGGTTGAGAGATTATTGTACTGTGGGAGAGAGGAGTGTTGAGAGTGAGAGCCTTCTGGTATTGTAATATCTTCAACCTACAACTGGGTGCGTAGGAAGGTGGGAGACAGAGAGAAGAAGGGATAAGATCTATAGACTAAGAGTGCAGATTAGAACTGTAGGATTTATCTTAATATATCATAAGCACAGTTATGTGGAAGTATCCCTAGAGAGAGGGTGAACCACGTATATTTTGTGTCGTATGTGTGATTGATGCCTGGGTCTCTATCATTGTTATACTTTGATTTGCATTATTGTGTTAGATCATATTTATAGCTGCGTAGAGTAGATCTAGCTGATGAGAGATATATGAATGGTGGATTATTGTCGTATTAGTTCCACTTGATATTCCCCTGGTTGTAGACATCTCTATCCTGCAACCCCACTCTTAGCTGCTTCGGGTGAGACTACATATGCTTCATAGGTGTTGTCGAAAGGGTTAGTAGCTAAGGCTTGTTGGTGTTCTCTTGGAGTGAACCCTGGGTCTGCCCCTGTTGTTATCAGACTAATCGGTAGGTGCGAACACTAATTGATCTCCCTAGATCCACCTAGATCTAGAACAAAACACACCAGAACATGACACTTTCCTTAAGTTTTAGATATTGAATTTACTAACTAAAGAGGGATAGGTGACATACTGTTTAAACGCCACTTCCTCTCATCATCTCCATCCTACATCCATTCCAATGCTCATACAATGATGATCCTGCAAAAGAACGCAACCAACCAAAGTGATAATAATAGCATAAACTCAATATAAACCTATGTATGTGATCAAGGAATCATACAATAAAACACAACAATCTTTATAGGAAAGAATCCTATTACTGTATCATATTAAGTGTGAAAGAAATATTACAACCATGGCCTTGATGTCATAAGGTTCCTTTCAATTGTCCTTCATTCCCCACACACTTCTTGCTCCAAGGATTCTGAGAGCATAGATCTGATAGTATTCACAATATATCTTGACAAAGGCAAAACTCAAAACCACTCTAGCCAAGCTAATAATTCCAAGCCAAATCCAACTTAGCCCAATCCAAGCTCCAAAAGCTCCAAAAGCTAAATTTCTCCATGAGAGATCCTCTCCTTTTATAAGCTGAAGAGGATAAGGTGAGGAGGTTAGGATGATCCCACTAAATCATGAAAGCGAGTAAGATCCACACCATTCGGATGCCACCTCACTAAGGAAGTTTCTCCTTCTAGAAGATTCGAGAAAATGGTCATTTTTCCCACGTGTAAGCATTCTCTCACCCTGCTTATAGAGAAACCTGCGAACCTCTCGCAAGCTAGCTATGGTGCAACCTGTGAGAATCAAGCATTCTCTCACCCTGCCTATATAGCAACCTGCGAAGTTCCTTTTTTACAGGGTTTTTACTAGGGAAAATGTAACTTCTTTTCTCAAGAAAAGTTCTTCTCCCTTCTCTCTTCAGGAACTCAGGCCACTGACCCCTCTGAAGGCAACATATAGGTTTACATAATTAACGGTCATAGGGATGACGAAAATAATGTGTAACACCTGTGCCAACAAATGGTTCCATTTCCGGGATCAAAATATTTTTAAGGGAATGTCAAGGTGGTTCCCATCGAAGATTGAGATTCAAAAGTGGATAGAGGATCAAGAGAGGGACTTTGATGAATCCCAGAACAAGAACCCTAAACTGAGTATTGAAGATTGGCTACAAATATACATCTTCACCGACATTCACAAGATCTTCTTTGGAGGAATCCACCAGGAGTTGTTTGAGTGGTTGGCTAGGTTAACCGATACCCAATTCAAGATCAAATCTAGACCTCCTATGGTTTGGACACCAACACTGATCCAGAAGGTCAAGAGAGTTGACAATGATGTATCTAGAGAAGTAGATCATTGGTTTGATAGTACCATTGGAGGGTATATCATCAAATTTTTCATTGATAGGGTAGAATCATATAGCCAGGCCGAGAGATACTTTTTCAAAGGACCTAGAGGAAAATGTTTTCACTTTCTGAAGCTAAGAATCAAGATGTTGTTGCATGAAAAGAACATCTTGAAGATACAGTATATTGGATAGACCTAAAAAGGCTAATGTTCAGAAACTCATACAGTGACAGTGACACAGAAGATGGACATACGTGTAGTGGAAGAGTATTCAGAGGGGTTAACCTTGAGAACCTGTTTAAGAAAAACTACAGAGAAGAGGGTTTCTACAGTGGAGAAGAGGTAGATCTAATCGACGAAGAACATTCAGAACCCACCAGAATAGAAGAAGGGGAAACTGAAGAACTTCGCCAAAGTGAGCCAGAAACCTCAGGAACTACACATATTACTGAAGTAAGTAACATTAAACCTCATGTTGTTTCAATAGCACCAAGCAACTAGAATATCCAGAACCACCAGAGTCTTTAGAGTGATGTTACTAGCAACTCAACCTATACTCAAACACAAAGCTTAGTGAAATCTATGGAAGATGAGATGAGGCTCCCTATCTTCAGGGGAGATGGATCTGAGGATCCCGATCAACACTGGTTCTTGTGTGAGGCCGTGTGGAATATTAAAAGTATTACCGACGAAGCCATCAAGAGAACCCAATTCAACACTATGCTAAGGGATCGCGTGCTGAGTTGGTACATGAAACTTGTCCAAGGAATAGCGCAACCTAAGCCACTGAACAAGACTGATTGCAAATCTTAAGAAATCTAATTCAGAGTCACAATGTATTATATAGCTAAAAGAGATCAAACAAAAGGTAGAATAACCTGTTTGGGAGTTCGACCAGAGATTCAAGACCCTAACAGGCTGATTAACTTTTTAGATCCTCGATGAACAGAACAAAGAATGGTTCATTGCGATGTTGTTACCCCACATCATATTCCCTCTAATGTAGAATAAGAATGCATCATAGGCATAATATTTGGATATCTCCATGAAACTTGAATCAACACCTATGGGAGAATCTAGCTCAGGCATGAGCCAGATCTTGAGCCAATTGACTAGTTTGTCTCTGCAGGTCGAGGATATGAAGAAGGACAAGGGGAAGGAAAAAAGAGAAGGTATCTGGTGTGTAAGATGAATATCCGAAGGTCATGATAAGGAACACTATCCCTTATTTCATGAGTATTTGGCCTCAGTAGTGCCGAGCCCCTTGAAGCAAGTTAACCTACCCTGGTGCGATGTATGCAGAAATAGGCATCACCCAGGTGAGTGCTATTACATGAAGAAGTATGTTCAGGCACCCACAAACTTGTATTTCACATTCTGTAAATCAGTGGGGCATGATGATCGAGATTGTAGATCTTACCATCTCATGCATGAGAGGTTGAGGGACATATACAAGATTCAAGGCGAAGTACAACAAGAAGGAAACACTCCATAGTACAAATCTCTAGGGAGAGGAAAATTCAATCGTCACGGTGGATACAGAGGATGATGACAAGGAGGAGGTATGGGCTGATTCTGAGGACAAATAATCTATTATAATTGCATGCAACCAAGACACTTGGCAAGGAATTGTCAGAATCCTTGCACAACCTGCAGTTATTGTAACTCTTTCGAGAATATAATAGAAGAATGCCCTGTGCTACTGGCCAAGCTTCAGGAAAGACGAGGACTCCAGTAGAACCCACAAGTGCAACTGATATATGCCGAACCACATGGAACATACCCTAGAGTTATTTTTATTACTCGAGGAGGCACTTCTACAGGAGAAGACAGAACAACCCAAAGAAAGATCGCAGAAGAGTCAGGTATCAGGAAAGCTGTGGAGAAGACTCAGGATTTTGATGCAACGAAAGAAAGACAAATATTCGAGGAAGCAAGATAGGAGTTCAAAGGGGACCAAGGATCCTCATCTAAAACATGACCATAAATAAAAGAGTATGGAATGCTTCGGGCATTTGATCAATCAGGTTCACTGAAAGAAAGAAAAGAGGTAAGTAAACTAATCGAATTTTTGTACACTTGTCTTAAGTTAATTTGAGATGAGAATGTTGTGCAAGAGTTACAGAACCTAATCATGCAGTATGAGCTAGGAAATATAGACCCCTTACTGAACAGGGGAGTACACCAGATTGGTAAGAATATAAGAACAAACAAACAATTAGATTTGAATGCTCAAATAGGAGAGTATGATATAGACTATGTGGTCCTCAACTTAGGTTCGAAGGTCAATGTCATGGCGAAGCAAACTTGGGAACTAATGGGAAAAATGAAGTTGATCTATTCCCCTATCAGGCTTAGAATGGCTAATCAACAAGCTGTCAGCCCATTTGGACGATTGGAGCATGTCCCTGTGGACATCCACGAAGTTAGGACCTTTGCAGATTTTGAGGTAATTGAAATTGTTGATGATAGTTTCCCTTACCTTGGATTGCTAGGAATTGATTGGGCCTTTGACAATTCTACTGTTGTTGATTTAAAGAAAAAATGCATGACATTTGAAAGAGCTGGCCTTAGGATCATTGCAACCTTAGATCTAGATGAGGGTCCGCGATATACAGAGCCCATCAGAGAAGAAGACCAAGCATATGAGTTGGAAAACATATATAAATTAACATCCAGACAGGAGGATTATATCAACCCTACTGCCGATGGAAATCTAAGTTGGTGAAGTGAAAATGCATGTTCATCAGATTCAGAAGAAGCACTGGAGAACTGGCAGAACCATATGTATGAAGTATCCATGAGGAGATGTGCTCAAATGACCAGAGAAGTTCGCTAGATTGGTAGAAAAATAAGTAATTTTCCTACCTTTGATGGTCTGAATCCTCTAGAAGCCTTCCTCTCAGATTTTGAAACAAGTGTAATAGCACAATAGAGGTTGTTGGCTATGGATGAGGCCCTGAAAGCTACACCAACAAGATAGTGGGTGACTTCCAAAAGAAATATTACAGATTGGACACAATGTCGAACCTTGATGATAGCGCGGTTCTCAGCACAAGTAGGAAGCTGCGAAGTGAGGTACACAGGTCTAAGTTGCCCAAAGGACCATGTGTGAAGTTGGGAATAAGCCTGGAGTGACATTCCTTGAGAACAATGGGTACATAGATTCATTAACACGCTGAACACGACCCCTATTAACTGGTACCTTCAAGCAGAGTTGCGCCTCATCACTGCAGATTGGGAAGGTATGCTTCAGAATTTTGTAACCACCTTTTTGTTTGAAAGTGAATTTCCTTCAGTAGATCAAACACTATAGATTGTGAGGCAGAAAGTATTTAAGGAGGCATCTAGCCTCCCCTTGGAGCAAGAAGAGGACGAATGGACTGCACCATTCTATAAATTACAAGGATGTTACAACATTAATGCCGACGCAGATGATGATTCGAGGAAGGTAAACATTGCTGATACAGAAGGGCACCAGGATGTGGAAGGACCAGAGTCAAGCTTCCATTCATTGGACAACCGATCAAGATAAATAAAGTCAATATTGGGATAGAGGAGACACCGAATCTTTCCAATATCAGAGATTACTGGGACACTTCTACCATTGACAAAATTACAAAATTACTGCACGAGTATTAGGACTTGTTTCTGACCAAGTTCATTGATATGAAGGGTATCAAAGGACCTATGGGAGAAATGAGAATACCTTTGAAACTAGATGCGAATCCAGTCAAGAAAAGACCCTACAGATTGAACTCGAAATATAAGGAAAAATTGAAGATTGAGCTTGATAGAATGTTAGAAGCAGGGATTATTGAAACTGTCGAAGAGTCGGAGTGGATCATCCCTATGGTGGTGCAAGACAAGAAGACCAGCGAGATCAAGATTTGCGTAGATCTCAGGAAGTTGAATGATGCTTGTTTGCATGATCCTTTCCCTACACCATTCACAGACGAAGTGTTGGATAATGTGGGAGGCCAGGAGGTATATTATTTTACAGATGGGTTTCAGGATACCATCAGATCTGGATTGCCAAGGAGGACCGCCACAAGACCACATTTTCCACAGAATGGGGATCCTACCAATACACAGTGATGCCATTTAGACTGAAGAATGCCCCAACCATCTTCTACAGGGTGGTGGCGAAGCGTTCGAAGAATTTTTGCATAAGTTTTTAGAAGCCTATTTTGATGACTGGACTGTTTTTAGTTTGCTGAAAAATCATATTGAATGTCTAAGACTAATGTTGGAAAAATGCAGGCAGTGTCAAATTGCTTTAAATTTTAAGAAGTGCATCTTCTTCTCTCCTTTTGGAGTATTACTAGGACATATGACATATTGTATGCAAGCAAGGATTGTTGGTTGATCCATAAAAAAATGCAATTATAGTCGACTTACCACCTCCTACTTCAGTCAAACAACTGCACACTATGCTAGGACATATTGGCTATACAATTTTTTTATCAAAGGATATGCTCAGATTACTGCACCAATGGAGAATTTATTAAAGAAATACTGTCAGTTTGGTTGGACAGACGAATGCCAACAAAGTTTCCACACACTGAAACAAAAGATCGTGACTTTGCCCATTCTGGTCTTTCCAGACTGGAGCATAAAATTTCATGTGCATGTCGATGCATCTTCTATTGCATTAGGAGCAGTATTGGCACAAACTGGAGAAGGGGAGATCGACCATCCATTAGAATTTTCTAGTAGAAAGCTATCTACAACTGAAATCAATTACACTACTACACAGAGAGAAGGATTAGCCATGGTGTATGCACTGCAAACATTCTTCCATTACTTACTAGGGGGACACTTTAAAATGTTTACTGATCACTCTTCACTAAAGTACCTAGTCAACAAGACAGTGTTGGGGGGGGAGAATATGCAGATGGCTTCTCTTGTTTCAAGAATATGATTTTGAGATCATAATCAAACCAGGAAGAATGAACAAGGGACCCAACCATCTGTCGAGCTTGGAACATGGCGAAGAACCCACCAGTCTGGAGGATACACTACTAGATGCACAACTTCTCGCCATTAGGAAGATGGATGAAAATTTCACATACATAGTCCAATTTCTGTCAACAGGAATGGCTCCAAGTGAGTATACAATTTCCCAGAAGAAACAACTAGTGGTGCACGCTGCAGACTTTTCACTAATAGCTGGTTAGCTATATAAAATGGGACCTGATGAGATACTAAGAAGATGTGTTATGGAGGCAGAGCGCGCACTGATCCTCACAGAAGCTCATGAAGGCATCACATGAGGACATTATGCAGGGAAAGTAACTGCGTAGAAGGTTCTGCGAGATGGCCTTTGGTGGCCTACTTTACACAAAGATGATAAAGAGTATACCATAGCCTATGATGTATGCCAGAGAGTTGGAAAACCATCCCAAAGATATGAATCACCACTAGCACTGTAGATGACCCTACAAGCATTTGAAAAGTGGGCCATTGACTTCATGGGACCCATAAACCCACCAGGAAAGTGCACAGGAGCAAATTACATTATCATTGCGACATAATATCTGACTAGATGGGCCGAAGCAAGAGAAGTCAAGGACTGTAGTGAAACTACAACAACACATTTTATATTTGATGACATAATAACCATGTTTGGATGCCCTAAGACCCTTATGAGCGATCAAGGAACCCATTTCATCAACAAGATAGTGGAAGCCCTGACTGAAGAATTTGCAGTTCACCATCAGAAGAGTACCCCTTACCATCCACAAGAAAATGGAACAGTTGAAACATTCAACAAAATCTTGGAGACAACATTGACAAAGATTTGCAGTGTGAACAGGGATGACTGGGATTTAAGAGTACCAGCAGTACTTTGGGCTTATAGAACCACTTTCAAGAAATTAACAATGCAGACCCATTTCAAGTTGGTTTATGGTCTCGAAGTTGTTGTCCCGATGGAGTACTTGGTACCAAGCTTAAGAATTGTTGCATTTATAGACATGGATGATACTGGTGCTATTCGTGAGAGGCTTTCCTAGCTGGTTGAACTAGAAGAAGACAGATTTATGGAAGGATTCCATCAGCAGGTAGAGAAGGAAAGAGAGAAGGCCTATCATGACAGACACATCAAGAAGAAGGAATTTAAGCAAGGTGATTTAGTAATGATGTATGATAGTAAATTTATAAGACATCCAGGGAAGTTCAGAATGCATTGTCTTGGTCCATATGAGATTGACTATTTTATAGAAGGAGGAGCTGCGTAGATGAAGACGTTGAAGGGAGAATTGAAAGAAGAATTAGTGAATGGGAGTCAGCTGAAGTTGTATTATGACAACTAGCTGCCTCGCAGCTCTCAGTACAAGTAAGGATAAAAGGGTCTAGGTACCAGGTGTAGTTGAAACTAGGTACCAGACACATAAAAGACAGTCTGCATAAGGATGGGAAGGAGGCATAGAGAAAAAAGCAAAGGCTGCACTGCGCAATCCAAATTCGAAGTGAAATGGAAGGATCATATCTGAAGTGCCTCAAGATGAGTCACAGGTGAGTGTTGGGGGCCTGTTGTCCCTTGGCTATGGAAGGAAGCAAATATAAAGGAAGAAAAGGTCAAACCCGAACTGCGCGGGAGACACAATGACTATCACTGGGTCTAAGTAAGCAAAAGAGCATAAAAGCTGAAGTGAAGTACGGAAAAGAAAGTTGTTGGATGAGGAGAATGAGAATGATAGATCAACAAGGAAGATGGAGCAAGGACAACTCAGCAAGAAGAGAAATCCACCATTGGATGCTTTGGAGCAATGTAAGAGAAGGAAGGAAATAAAGGTTGGCGAAGCCCTAAAAAGGTGGGTCAAGTTGACCTAGGATTTTAGACACCTACGGTTTTGGGTAATTAGGGTTTTTACACCTAGGTTTTGACCTAAGGCTGTCGGCGAGGGACTATAATGTATAAATAGAGGTCGAGAGGACCTGGTTAGGGTCGGTACTAGTGTTGGGTATTGATATTAATTTTTGTTGGTTGAGAGATTATTGTACTGTGAGAGAGAGGAGTGTTGAGAGTGAGAGCCTTCTGGTATTGTAAGATCTTCAGCTGGGTGTGAAGATCAAGTCCTGCAGCTGGGTGTGTAGGAAGGTGGGAGACAGAGAGAAGAAGGGAGAAGATGTGTTGACTAAGAACACAGATCAGAACTGTAGGCTTTATCTTAATACATCATAAGCACAGTTCTATGGACGTAGCCCTAGAGAGAGGGTGAACCATGTATATTTTGTGTCGTATGTGTGATTTATGCCTGGATATCTATCATTTTTATACTGTGATTTGCATTATTGTGTTAGATCAGATTTATAGTTGCGTAGAGTAGATCTAGCTGATGAGAGATATATGAATGTTTCATTATTGTTGTAATAGTTCCACTTGATATTCCCTTGGTTGTAGACATCTCTATCCTGCAACCCCCCTCTTAGCTGCTTCGGGTGAGACTACATCTGCTTCGAAGGTGTTGTCAAAAGGGCCAGTAGCTAGGGCTTGTTGGTGTGCTCTTGGAGTGAACCCTGGGTCTTCCCCTGTGCCAGCATGTATCCCCCTTAAATGACACAAAACAAACACATAGATGTAATTGGTAGATCAAATGAACATGGATTGACACAGGTATTGAAACATGATATTTGTTATGGCCAAATATCGAGGTAGATAATTCCCTTGAACACTGAGGCACATCAGCAAAAACTTGACATGGACCAAAACTTGATGATGTAGTGGATGTTGTGACTTTCGTCAGGTGACCCAAAGGAGTAAAAGAAACTCAGAGGATTGGCTTAGTGCATAGGTTCAGCAGATTAAAATGCGTGCAAAGACAAAGTGTCGCGTTCAAGGGAAACTGTAAGAGTTACTGGTAGTGTTCTCAAAACCTGCTTGGCTTGCTTCTTTCAATTTTTCCCCCATCCAGATAGATGAGTACCTCTTTTTAATTTAACGAGCTCGAGGAGGGTAACACATGCTCGATATGACTCACCTTTGGTAAGTCCCTCTTCCTTTGTTTAACGAACTGGAAGAAGTAAGGGTTTGATCCCGTATGGGCCCTTCAATGTATGATCGTTTAACGAGTCCAGAGAAGGTAAAATCAGTGGTTTTTCATATTTAGAGAGTCTCAAAATAACTTAAAGACGACTCCAATGTTTTCCTTTTTCGTAATGTTAGTCTCGGGAGGTCGAAAAAGAGATAAATTATCACTCAAAAGATGCCCTTTCAAACCTTTTAACGAGTGGGAAAGGAAGCAAGATCACTCGACAATATTTTCATGTTTAGAGATTCTAAAAAGAGTTTAAAGAAGACTCCAGGGGGTTCCTTTTCCATGTATCCATGCGGGTCCAAAAAAGAGAGAAAAGTTTACCCGACATATTCTCATGTGTTTGAGCATGAGAACGAACAAAGACTATGCTCATGAAGGTGACAAGATAAAATGAACAAACCTGCTTCAAAACCTGCCAATAATGTCAAAACTACATTCTAGGGGATCAATAAGCCTCCAAACATTTCTCAAAAACCCAAAAATAACTATATCATATGAGGAAAAAAAAATGAAACGTATAATAGTAAAAAGGGGGGAAAATTGTCATTTACCATTTCATTTATGCAGAGATTTGTAGCAGTGGAGAATTTGTGTTTTGGAGCTGAATCTTGAATTGTTCGGTGCCGGAGCTATGGTTGATCGTTTTCCTCACCGTTTGGACCAGGTTGGTGTTCTTCTCCTTCTCCTTCATTTGCATGATTTAAATTTTGTTTTAAGGCACTAAAAAGTTATGAAAAATGATGCCCTGGGTCAGCCCAAGCGCCCAAAAATCTCAGCGCTCCCTAGAAATCATTGGTATGCACTGCATGGCTTGGAAAATGATCCTCTTAACCCATGGATGGCATGCCAATGCCCTGATGTAGTGGAAATGGGGGCGTTGTCTCAAAAAACCACAAGAAAAATGCCCCAAAAAAGGCTCACGCGTGCTCAACATGTGAGGAGGGAATTTTGAGGTTTTGAACATTTAAATGGCTAATGTAAGGGTGGATTGATGTCCTAATGCTCATATGAAAAGGGAATTTTTCTTTTGAAAAAACAAACAATCATTTTTTTAAATTTTAAAATTGCCAAAGATTCGCTAAAATCATGATTTAATGAATTTTGTTGTTAATTGCAGGTGACTTTGGAAACATGCTTGAGTGAAAAGAAAGAGAACACGAGCTCGATGATGTGGCCGCTCTACAAAGTCCTCGATCAAGAGCCACGTTGAGGATTTGTGGTCTCCTCAAATATTTCAAAATTAAAAAGATGAAGAAGGAGATTCTTCTTCTCGAATACATGATCGGGTTGTGGAACATTGCAGAGCAAGGGTTCCAGATAGGGACGCATCTTCTGACCATCGAGATGGAGGATGTATATTTCATAACTGGTCTTTTGAAGAGAGGGGTTCCTATATCTTTATCTGGGCAGAGGGAACTTCTTTCACTTGTGGATGAGTATCTGACAAACCATTGTGTCTCGAGAGTGAGGCTAGTCAGAGGCATGATTGCAATCAAAGATATCAGAGACTTGCCTCTTCGATCCATCTTGTTTTCCATCACAAGCATAGTAGGAAGTACTAGTGAACATCTAGTCTCAATATCACATGTGTCTTATGGTTTACACTATTTAGAGCCAACACTATTCAACTGGAGTGCAGGGTTCCTTCAAAATGTGAAGGAACAAATCACGAGATGTAGAGAAGGACAATAGAAACAATTTGGGTATGGTTCATTCTTGGTTTCATTATTTTTAGGACATATTCCCCAGATGCAACCTCAGATTGAATTGGACGTGTGACCAGTGGGAGAACCATGTATGGAGCGGTGGACAAGCCTGTCCCTGAGACTAGGCTCGGATTCAGAGTTTAGATTTACCGGGGACTTCTTCGCTTGGTTGAGATGCCAATTGATTGTGATAGAATATTTTCCATACGTCGGAGTGGATTTCCAGGAAAGCATGGACTTGGTCCTTCTAGTAGGAGAGGATTGGGATGTGTCAGGTGAGAAACCAAAAATAATCTTGACAAGTATTTTTTTGATTTTAAGAACGTTATATTATATTTTTGGGGGGGGTACATAGAAGAGTCTTTAACAGACGTATCATTTCATCATGTAGATAGAGGAGTAGTATGTCCAGTAGATATGCCAGCATTGGGGCATCGCAGAGATGCTCAGGTTGTAGCTGATCAGGGGGTAGCAGAAGGAGAAATCTAGGAGGTTGAAAGAAACCTCCAAGGCCTCACAATAGTTATCCCTCCTCTCAGGAGGCAAGAAATACTGCTACATCTATAGAGACACACTGTGGGGGTGTCCGAGAGTCTTAAATCTCTACTGAGGTGAATAGCCCGTGCAGTGATACGTTACTTGCAACATAATGTGATGCATAAATATTAGGATCTTCCTGATGATTGTATAGTCTGTAGGACGATGTTTATGGGCGTTAGGACCCACATTTTGCCTATCTATGTACCATTTTTGATGTAATCAAACATTTTCAGTCACGCCGTATATATATACATTTCTGAGTTTTTACAGTGCCAAAATATTTTCAAATGATGTTTTTATGTGATGTGTTTTAATTTACATGATGATATGTGATGTGATTTATTTCCTTTATGAAATCTTATCTATGTGCAAGATATCTATCCATAATGTAATTTGCTAGCGAATCCAAAATGGTATTAAGTTCTCTTGGTATATGTCGATATTCGATAAAATAAAACATTCGTTCAAGATGACAAACTCGTAGATGGAGACGTAGTAGGATACGTTTGCGAATAGCGTAGATACGATTGAGTTGACATACCACGAGTTGAGAGTCCAGATTGACAATTATGCGAGAAATGCCTAGGGAGGATGCTTCGGTTAAAATTCCAATGATAGCATGATATTCTGCCATGTTATTAGTTGTCGATCCTAAGAAAATACCTCTTGAACTAACCAACTCATCAGAGTGGTAAATGAACCAAGATGTAGAGGCAACGTTTTGGGTGTGTCAACTAGCACCATCTGCAAACTCGACAAAGATAGGAAAGGAATATGTCATCTGCGCATGAAAAACACAAGACATAGTATAAGTGGCCAAGGAAAAAACTCGAGCATGCAAGAGAAAAGACACACCAAAAATAAAAATATAATATAATAGTGTATAAAGCGCATACGCTAGATGTCCTAGGAATAGTACTTCTTCAGGTAAAGCCCGTTCTGGGGATCGCCCCAGGAAACTCCATCGTAATCGACTAGTTCATAGGCACCTCTATGTAGAACATGTTTCACGATGTAGGGATTGTTCCATAGAGGTTCTAACTTCCCTGTCCCTAACTTATCATGAGCCTGGTCATATACGAGGACTAAGTCTCCTTATCCAAAAGTGAAAGGATGGATAGATTTGGTGTATTGATGTTTGATTCGCTTTTGATACGTCTCATTAGCAAGAGCAGCATCACGACATGTTTTGTCTAGTCTAGTCAAGTGTAGGAAACGTTCTTCTTCAATAGAAGTGTGGGGCAAGAGTTCTACTTTAAGTTTTAGTGAAGGAATTTTGCACTCGATTGGTAATACAACCTCAATGCCATATACTAACTGGAAGGGAGTGAATCTAGTAGCAGTTTTTACTAAGGTCTGATAAGCCCAGAGAGTGAAAAAAAGTTGTAAATGCCAAGATGTCTTATTTACCCCTACCATCAATTGGATCACCATTTTGAGGACCTCGTTGATAGCTTCAACTTTTCCATTAGCTTGAGGGTAGTAGGGAGATGATCTCTCGTGGAGAAAACCCAACTTGGTATGCAACTCATTCATCATCTAGTTTTGAAAATGGGAACCGTGATCAGTGAAAATGGCTTGTGGAACACCAAAGCAAGTGATGATGGGATTAAAAAATAAAAGGGTTGCAGTACGGCCATCGCTCAGAAAGGTAGGCATAGCCTCAACCCATTTTGTAAAGTAATCAATGATGACGATTATATAACCATGCCCCTCGGCTGAGGTAGGCTTACACTACATGAAATCAATGCCCCATTTCGCAAAGGGGTCAATGGAAATAATGAGATGCACCAGAGCAGGGTGGGTGTGTGCCTTGTTTTGAAAAACTTGGCAGGGTGGACACTTTTTGACGACCTCTATACAATCCTTGAAGATGGAGGGCCAAAAGTCTCCGGCATGTAAAAATTTTTGGGCGGTAGCCATCCCAGAAAGGTGACCGCCACAGGCTCCAAGGCGACAGTCATTGAGGACGCGTTCAACCTCTTCATGAGTGAGACATCGTCGCAGGACGGTATCAATGCCACGGCGATATAAAGTGTTGCCGATAATAAGATAACGACGAGAGTGGTGGCGAATACGGTGGTGTTCTTCATGAGAGATATCTGGTTGAAAACATTGTGTCTATAGATAGAGAATGATGTCTCCATGCCAGGGATTAGAAATTCTAATGAGGAATAAAGATTCATCAAGAAGAGAATCTCTAGGCTTAGTTTCTTCATCAGCACAGGTAAAATCACAAATGAGTTTTGCGAACACCTAGGACATTTTAGATTTGAACTTGGCAAATTCAAGATCAAATTCTTGAAGGATTATGATCCATTTAGAGTATTTTCCCCCAAGCACCTGACGTGGCAGGATGTGATACATGGGGTTTAAATATGCGATAACCGTGGTGGTGAATAACATAATGTAGTGACGAAATCTCTGGACGGTGATGACGGCTGCCAGAGCCAACTTCTCAACATGTGAGTAACGAAGTTCAGGTCCATATAGACTTTTACTCATGTAATAAATCACATGTTCTTCACCGGAAGAGTCCTCTTGAACTAACACCATGGAAATAGTGGAAGCAGAGGCCACTAAGTAAAGGATATAATCCTTTGTATAGTTTGAAGGATGTAACAAAGGAGTGTTAGTCAGTGCGTGCTTGAGAGAATCAAATGATCGTTAAGCAGTTTCATCCCAGATGAAAGGGGAGTCTCTCCACAACAATCCCAAGAAGGCTTTAGTGATCTAACGTAGTTACAAATAAATCCGTGAATAAAGTTTTCTTTCCCCTGCAAACTTTGGAGTTGTCGTAGGTTGGTAGGTGGGGGTAAAGCTATAATAGCTCAAATTTTTAAGGGATCCACCCGAATCCCATACTTGGAGAAAACAAAGCCGAGAAGCTGACCATATTCGAGAGAAAAAATACACTTATGTGGGTTCTGTTATCACACTAACTCGCCTTGGGTCTCTTAGTTTGTTTTTGTTAAAAAAGAAAAATTTAAAAAAAACCTTAGATTCTTATTTTCTCTTTAAAATGAATTTCTCATCCATTAAATGTTATTTATGATAGGACCCCTTAGGATGACTAAACATTTGAGTCATAGCTCATTTGTTTATCCACAATTCAATTTTTGGTCCTTAAACCCTTATGAGCTCATGGTCTATTCTTTATGTCCCCTCTTGTGATTCATCCCTAGGTTGATACCTCCCATGACTAGGATGATGTGACACACCTCTCTCATCACTCATGACCTTGCATGCATACCTCATAATCCCCACTCACCTATCCAATCATTTTTTGATTTGGAGAATGTTGCTCACTCAGTAGGCATTTCCATAGTGCCTGTCACGATTATCATGCACCCACTCCAAGTCATGATTGCCACGACTGATACCTTAACCCTTGTTTTCAGTTCCTGAAGTCGGTTTAAATGATTTCAAAATATATTTCATTTATGATCCTTGGTAACGGTTTCTAAATTTGAAAAGTTCAGCAGTGATGCACTGCGTAAGTTTGCCAGTTCAGTTCAGAGGATCGCTTGTCCACTAAATCCGACGTTGTGAGATATTTCAGGCCGAAGTTTCCTCAATATCACCCTAAGTTTGCACTGAGGATATCAACAGTTGTCGACTTCATAGGTATCCTGTGCAACCTCCTTCGCATATTAATTTTCATTAGATATTTGTTCTTGGGTTTTGGTTTGCTAAGATTGTAGGGTAGTATGGGAGCCATATTTTCATTCCTATAAACATCTTCGCTCGTATCCATAGTCTGATTATTGTTTTTAGTCATAGCCTTTGAAAGTCACAGGCCTGAAATAGCCCATCCTCTGTGTATGTGTTGCGCTACACAGAGGTGCTTCTCAAACCTCTCTGATTATCCTTTTCTTCTTTTCATCCTGTATGAAGAGTTAGTTTGGAATTACTTCCTCATATTCTACACTTTGAAAACCTGTATGAGCCTAAAAGTCCATTTCTCATAGCCAAGTTCATTTTCTAAGCACTATTAATTTGGAGGTCCATCCTTGTGCTTTTGAGACTTAAATTGAAGTTTTTTGGTCAATAGCATCCCTTATAGCCTCTTAAGAACCCTCTTTCTGAGTCATGGAGACCCCTCAGTCGAAGAAAGAACAAAAAGGTGGAAAGATAGTTCGAACAAAACTTGTGGACATGCGCCTTTTTGACACATAACCCATGGCAAGGGAAATGTTTTGAAGAGCAGGATGCCTCTCTTTCTGCCAGAACATGCAGAGAGGCCACTCAGAAGTGGAAAAACAATTTGCACTAAATTTTGATGGCAAGAAAGCCAGAGTTGGAGATTTGGAATTTGAGGTGACTGGAGCCTCCATCTCAACTGGAACAGGGATTCCCATTTCAGGAGAAAATTGGTTCAAGGCCATGGTATTGATTTCACCTTTCGTTAAAGATATTTTCATGCCTGAATACCAAGCCAATGATTTATCTAAGAATGTGCCAAGGAATCATTTGATTGACCAGTTTGACAAATGTTGAAAATCATACAGAGATATTTTATTTGTGAAGGGAGATTTAACACCTTGTACCATTACCACATAAGGTTGTTGTTTCATTTTGCTGGTAAGGTTCAAATAAATATTCCATATTACCTACTGAGAAGTATAGGTAAAATGGAAGATAGGGTGCAAGCTAAATCCAAGGATGTGGACTCCAGTCTTTTCCACTCTAGACTTATCAGGATGCTTCTCTCTGAAGAGTTGGGAAAAAAGAGATCTCCAGGGAGAACTTTTTGGTCTCTTCTCACTTTAAGCTGTACCCAACACCTACCCCCCAATCACAAATTGTAGGCTCTTCATCACCTACCAGTACTAAAACAGGGATCAACAAGAAGAGAAAGGGTAGAGCCCCTGTTTCAAAGATCAATAAGAAGGTCAGAGAAGCTGAGGAGGAGGTTTGTCCTTCCCCACACTGAGATTTCTCACAACCACCTCCACCAGGGTTAGAAGAAGTTCCATATTCTACCAAGGTGACATCAAATAAAGGGAAGAAGCTTCTCTTTTCCTCTCCTTCTCCAGTAGTTGAAATCAAAGGTAAAATACCTTTCACCAGGTCATCAATTCCTAAGGGGGATTTCAAAGGACAACCTTTACAAGAAACCCCTGTACAAAAAATCAAGGGTAAAGGTACCAAAAGACCTTTGGAGAGGGAAGATGAAATCCCTATGAAGGATTGTAAAAAACCTATGAAAAATAAAGAAAAGGTTGTTGTGCAAGAGAATATGCATAAAGGAAAAGGTTTTGAGAAGACTAATGAAACATGCAAGGAAAATCATGTACAAATGGAAGAAAAGGATGATAAGAAGCCTGCTAAGACTACACATGTCCCCAACCACCCTTGGCATCCAGACCTACAAAAGACTTATTAAGAAGCTTAGGGATGCAAGGAGAGAAATAGCTTGTCTCAAAGCAGAATACATGGTCCACTTGGTTCAGATGAATGAGCTCATGACTGGATACAACCATACCTTGGACTTGGAAAGGTTCACATCGAGAAAGGCTCTTCCTCTTTGTAAACAAATGGA
Source organism: Picea sitchensis (assembly GCA_010110895.2). Lineage (NCBI taxonomy): Eukaryota > Viridiplantae > Streptophyta > Pinopsida > Pinales > Pinaceae > Picea > Picea sitchensis. The sequence goes on from SNQJ01S0007124.1 coordinate 214,147, forward strand.
GAATCTTTACAGACAAAACATGGGTTTCCAAGCTCAGAACAGGAAGCTAAAGGTAGAACTAAAGCATTTCCAAGATGAAGTAACCCAAAAGAATTTACAGGTGTTGGTTGAGGCTGCCATTGAAGATGAAAAACTAGTAGCTAAGGAGAGCACAACTATACTGAAGAAGCCTACCAGTGCTAAGAAGAAGAAGTCTACTGAGTTAGTTGAAGACACTCTTTCCACTAGGAAGAGTGTGAGGCTAAGTGTTAAAATGACAAAGTAGCTGGTAGTGGTAAACCCCATTTTTGAAAGTTGTTCCTTCTTGGGAAGGTTAACTAATATGCACATATTAAGTTTTTACACCTATACAGGCTTCTAGGTGTTTAGCTATATGAATTTTGGAATTTTTGCCAAGTACCAGTTTCACTCACTGGTAAAAGCACCTAAGTAAATTGATTTTTCATCATGGAAGGACACAAAAAACTCTACACATGTTCAGGAGTCAAAGACGTTGCATTTGGGCATAGCCACCCAAACCCTTATGCATATGCATCATAGGTGGCGCTGCGTAAAGGCGTTGTGTAATATTTTATTGAATGCAGAATTGTTAAACAGGTGCTACCCACAGGCGCTGCGTAATATCTTACAGAGAGCAGGTTTACACACATGTGCTACTCAATTTTGAAATAGAGGACAAATGTAGCCATAGACATGCATCACATGGGCACTACCCATAGGTGCTACCTTCTCTCCTTGTTCCATTCTAGGGGGCACTACAAAGAATTGCTACCCAAGGGAGTAGCCAACAAACACCAGGGATCTAGGAAGACTAAGCCAACAATTTTGGATAAGTTAATAATGGAATAAATGATAGAATTAGCATTTGGCGTTGTTTGTGACGGAAGTCACTCCTAGATTGCAACAAGACCAGAGCCCGACGCCCATTAGTTTATGCCACATTTTGTTTATAAAGGGGTGATCGAATGGGAGTAAACTCAGGACAAAATCATTTAACTCAGAAAACTAGGCTAGAAATGCACAGGGAAGTGAGGGCCATAACTAACTTCAGTTAGGAATTTGAGTTAAAGTGAGAGTAGAGGGAAGACTTGGGAGAAAAGGGAGGAGACTTCTTTGGGCATCAGGCCATCCAACAACTCCGGAAAGAAAAATGAAACACTGAAATGTGCTTGAATGACACAGTGATAACCGCACACTGATATACCCTATCATACTATGCAACCACAACCATTCGACTGGATCCTCCAGTTTTGAATCATTCAGTGCAAGACGAAAAGACAATGTGGGAGACTGTTTAAGACTGGTGCAGAAATTGCAGTGACCAACCATACGTCATCCTACAATATGCAACCCTCGACTGGATCCTCCAATTCTGAGTGTTTTAAACAGCTAACAAACAAAATAAAAAGGAAAGAGAAGCTGACTTCCATTAATTTGATAGTCTCAAATCAAAATACATAACCAGATCTTCCTCAGAAACTTTTCAGTCGGGAGCTAATCTCAACCATCAATACTAAACAAAATGGAAAAAATTCCTACATATACTTGGAGCTGACTCAAGCACTGAAGGTGTGATCATATCATGAATTCAATGCTTGACGTTGAGTACCTTCTCTATCAGGCGACGCATGCAGACGTTGGGAAGACTGCCCATGCATTCGTTTGTCAGACACAATCGTTGTCAGGATGGACTGTCAGTCCGCCCCTATGCTTGGTCCTTTCCTGGCCTTCTATTTATGGAAGAGGATGACATTCAACCACCATCAACTACCGCAATAACTGCTTCCTTGGGATTGGGAAAGGCCTCGGTCAACTCTGTACTCGGACAACGTGGTGAATTTTCTTTGGATGCTACTTCGTTGGACTACTTCGAGGGGACCCCTATGGAGGACGTGGATGAGGGTGAGACGAGAGGTGATGAGGTGGAAGCACTAGGTGGTGAAGAAACAGAGGCTGTGACACCAGATGATGAGGCGATGTACCATGAGAAGGTGACAATGAGGCCACAATGCGACAGGTTGGGGACTGAGGACAAAACACAGGCGGAAGTGGCGTGGAGTATGGAGGTACAGGTGTTAGAGGGTAAGAGGGTCTAGGGGGAAAAGGGACATGACAATGGGGAGAGTGGAGGATGGGTATGTGGTAGCGAAAGGTAGAAGAGGAGCGGGAGATGTGACAGGGGAAGACACATGGAAGAAGGCGGTAAGCTGAGGGAGTAGGAGATGTGACAAAAGGGGGCCCACTTTAAACCGTCAATTATGGGACCCCCCCCTTATTAAAGGCAAAATAGCGAGGGGGTCTGGAATCCATTCTCAGTCGCAGATCTGGGTGCCCGAATATTAGCCTCTCAAAATTGAACGCTCAATTCCAGACCCCCCCCTCCGCCTTAAAGGTATAAAGGTGAGGGGGCTCCAGAATCCATTCTCGACTGTAGATCTGGGCATGTAGATCCCGACTGCACAGACTTTCCCATTGCTTAACGGATGCACATTTGCACTCAAAACTTAGGATAAGTGGGTTTTTCAACCCACTGCTTTGCATTTACCACTTCAAGGCCCAAACCATCGAGGAGAAAACCCCCATACAAGAAATGTTGCTAACATTAGGCTCCATGGGGGATAGATTCGTCCCTGTGATGCTCTAAGAACTCATTTTGCAGTTCCAATCGTCTTTTTGTTGGGCTATGGAGTCAAGCTCGAAACAACCTGCTAAAAGTACATGCCAAAGTGACAGTAAAAGAAAAACAAAATAAACATACATGATCAAAAGAGCTTATTTATGTACAGTCCTAAACTAGTAAAATCCTTTATATGGGGCTAGGTGAAAGCAAACTTCCACCATAGCCATTCAAGCAAGTTTCTGAACAAAATATCCTTCCTTTTGTCGATGATCACAAACAGGTGGTGTAACCATGATAGCAGAACAATTACACTCTTCAAATCCTTCTTATAGACTGAATTCGAGATGAAATAGGGTGGCTCCAAATTGTGAAGGAAATACAACTCCATGTATTCCTTCACAGGCTCATAGGACCAGTGGAAAAATCTAGAGAATTGGTGACAGGCAACCTCCTTAGCTACACAATTGTGGATGTGTGGCTGAATATCTATGGTAAGCACATGTGGGTGGACAACTGATGTAGGCTGACTGATCTCAGGTGGTGGCTGCTCGCTGACTAGCTCTGCGCAGTCTATAAACTGCATCTTCGACTGCTCCTCTGGTTCTTCTGGTTCCTCTTCTTGGCTTTCCCAAGGGTCAGAGTCATAATCATCATAGATAGGACCCGTGGGAAAGATTTTCTTTTCAATCTGCTACTCAGGGGGGATGATTTCCTCGCAATGTCTTTCATTTGTGAACAGAGGAGAAGGCTCTGCAGTCTACTCTTGGAAGTCCTGGGTGTCCAGCTTAGAACTTGAGTCATAACTGTCATACACGAGCTGGCTGCTACCCAGGTCATCAATCTGTGATGTGGGGCTCTGCTGCTCCTCAACTGAATAGTCGTTAAAGCTGGGTGAGCACCAAACTTCTCCATCTTATAAAAAAGGAATGGTCTCCAGATCCTCCTTTTCAATCCCAAATGTAAATACATCATGGGAAATTTCGTGAAGAAAAAGAGAACAATCCCCTTCCACAATGGCTTCTTCCTTTAAATCTGAGACAACAAGCTTCTTAGGGGCATAAACTAATGTCTCTACGGCTATGAAATCTTAAATATCCTCTTCAAAAGAGACGCTTAGAACATCTGCCTCAGGGACTGGAAAATCCTCTACACATCGTTCAACTTCCCACCTATCCAGTTGGGCAGAGAGATATTTTATCAGCTCCATAACTTTTCCCAAAGCATCTTCTTCTTCCTCGGGATCTTCACTCACATAAACTTCCTCTGATGCAGATGAATGGGGATGATAAAGGACTGATTTCTGATCCAGGTCATCAGGATGATCCTCATAGCCTATGTAAGAAGCATCTCTATCTTGTATACAGTTGTTGTATCCCTCACAACAGTTATGAAAAATTAACTCAGAGGGATAAAGCTTCTGACAATAGGTGGTGAAAGTTGCATGAAATTCTGCGAGTGAAGAAATGCTAGTAGGGGGTAAAGAATGATACCATTTACGAGCATCCCCTGCTAACGAGAACATGAACATTTTCAATAATACATCCTCATGATGTATCTCCCACTGGTGCATGAGTTCATGAAACTCCCAGAGATGCTGAGCAGGGTTGTCCTCTTCACGCTCTCCAAATTTGGGCAAATGATCGCTCCATTCATCCAGAGAAGGGACATCATTAGGAAAACTAGGAATAGCATAAAAATTAAAAGGATAAAACCTCCGAGCTAGGATTTTCTCCATTCCAAACCAACAGATTCACTAATCGATCCTTGAATCATGGAGTCGCCAGGTGAAAAATGGGTAGCTTCGAATGTGTCTAGTCTTTGTTCACCATCAAAGGCCAGATCTCAACATTGTCATTACCCAAGGGAAATTCTCAAGATGAGAAAGTAGCTGTTGAAACCTTCTCGAGAAAGATCATCAGGGTCAGCTTTCAGGTGCACTAAAAATAGCTACAACTGAGACAGTGAAGTGGAAACTTTGGAGTCACCAGGTGCACAGTAGCAATCTTGTAGGGCTCTGATGTCTGATGCACCTTTAGAATCAGAGTCTCAATGTCGTTCTACCCAAGGAAAATCTTCAACTTCATCCCCAGCAATGACAGCAGAAATGTTGGCAACGGAAGTCACTCCTGGATTGCAGCAGGAGCAGAGCCTGACGCCCATCATTTTATGTCACGTTTTGTTTATAAAGGGGTGATCGAATGGGAGTAAACTCAGGAAAAAATCATTTAACTCAGAAAACTAGGCCAGAAATGCACAGGGAAGTGAAGGCCATAACTAACTTTAGTTAGGAATTTGAGTTAAAGTGAGAGTAGAGGGAAGACTTGGGAGAAAAGGGAGGAGACTGCTCTGGGCATCAGGCCTTCCAACAACTCAGGAAAGAAAAATTAAACACTGAAATGTGCCTGAATGACACAGTGATAACCGCACACTAATCTAACCTATCATACTATGCAGCCACAACCATTCAACTGGATCCTCCAGTTCCGAATCATTCAGTGCAAGACGAAAAGACAACATGGGAGACTGTTTAAGACTGGTGCAGAAATTGCAGTGACCAACCATACATCATCCTACAATATGAAACCCTCGAATGGATCCTCCAATTCCGAGTGTTTTAAACAACTAACAAATAAAATAAAAAGGAAAGAGAAGCTGACTTCCATTAATTTGACAGTCTCAAATAAAAATACATAACCAGAGCTTCCTCAAAAAAAATTCAGTCGGGAGCTAAGCTCAACCATCGATACTAAACAAAATGGAAAAAATTCCTACATATACTTGGAGCTGACTCAGGCGCTGAAGGAGCGATCATATCATGAATTCAATGCTTGACATTGAGGAGCTTCTCTGTCAGGCAGCGCATGCAGATGTTGGGCAGACTGCCCATGCAGTCATTTGTCAGATGCAATCTCTGTCAGGATGGACTGTCAGTCCACCCCTATGCTTGGTCCTTTCCTAGCCTTCTATTTATGGAAGAATACGACGTTCAACCACCATCAACTACAAAAATAACTGCTTCCTTGGGATTGGGAAAGGCCTCGGTCAAATCTGTACTCAGACGACGTGGAGAATTTTCTTTGGATGCAGCTTCGTTGGACTGCTTCGAGTGGACCCCTATGGAGGACGTGGACGAGGGTGAGAAAAGAGGTGCTGAGGTGGAAGCACTAGGTGGCGAAGAAACAGAGGCTGTGACACCAGATGATGAGGCGATGTACCGCGAGAAGGTGACAATGAGGCCACAATGCGACGGGTTGGGGACTGAGGACACAACACAGGCATAAGTGGTGTGGAGTATGGAGGTACAGGTGTTAGAGGGTAAGAGGGTCTAAGGGGAAAAGGGACATGACAATAGGGAGAGTGGAGGACGGGTATGTTGTAGAGAAAGGTAGAAGAGGAGCGAGAGATGTGACAGGGGAAGACACATGGCGGAAGGCGATAAGCTGATGGAGTAGGAGATGTGAAAAAAGGGGGCCCACTTTAAACCGTCAATTCCAGACCCCCCCCCTTATTAAAGGAAAAATAGCGGGGGGATCCGGAATCCATTCTCAGCCACAGATCCGGGTGCCCAAATCTTATCTTCTCAAACTTGTGTGCTCAATTCTAGACCCCCCCCCTCCGCCTTAAAGGTATAAAGGCGAGGGGGATCCAGAATCCATTCTCGACTGTAGATCTAGGCACGTAGATCCCGACCGCACAGACTTTCCCATTGCTTAACGGATGTGCATTTGCACCTGAAACTTAGGATAAGTGGGTTTTTCAACCCACTGCTTTGCATTTACCACTTCAAGTCCCAAACCATCGAAGAGAACACCCCCATACAAGAAAATTTTCTAACAGGTGTGCAGGGGACAACTACAAGCTCCAAAGAGACACATGGAAAAATAGGAGTTGAGCAACAAAAGAGGATGAAAGCAGTTAGAAGCATGATTGGGTTTAGTCACCAACTCTTCCCTGTTTTATATCATAGGCTATTATCTTAGTTGTTAGAATAAATAAATGTTCTGAGAGTTTTAAGGAAAAGAGGCCATCTCGTACCTCTAGCTGTTGCCTCCCTTTCTTGTTATAAATAGATAGATGAATTGCTTTAATGGGTTCGGATGGAGAGCAAGGCTCCTAAGAAACTGTAATGTTTTTGATAAAGTGATTGTGATCTAGTATGTACTGGACTTAAGACTTTTTGACTAACAGAAATTAGCTCCTATTTCAAACTATTTGCTTCTAATGCTAAATGTTCATATTTGAATGCTTCATATGGATGACTGTGGTAATGATATGATGGATGTTTGATCATTTTATTGTCATGGTGTTTATTTAGCTCTTTAGTTTCTAATTTCAAGAATATCTTGTTTTAAGAAACTTTCTTCCTTTGGGCTTTTGTGGACCTAATGTTTGTAGTAGCTCTTACATTCATCTCATTCAAGTCTTCCTTCTATCCATATTTACTCCCAAACTACTGGTTGAAATTAGCCAAGGCCTTATTTGTTGTTACATGTTAGCCCTGTTTCTGAGTGAGGATATTATGATTCTGAGTTTTTCCATTTGACCTTTCAAAAAACATTCATACTTTCACATATCACCTGATGGGTGTTGGGATTACCTTCCTTGCAATCAGAAGGTGACTCCTAGTGCTAACATTTTTGGCGTCGTTGCTGGGGAACAATTTGAAGACTTTTACCTGGGATAGAACGATAATGTTTACTAGCTCTCAAGGTGCATTGGGACTTAGTATTTTGAAGATTTCAACTTTCACTTGGCGACTCCATTGATTCAGCTCTGGCACCTAAAGGCAAACATATGAGATCAAATCCACAGTTACCTTTGGTTCGACCTGAGGCTGACCCAGAGAAGATAATCAAGAAGGGAAAAGCTTCTAAAAAAGGTTTTTCTATTGCTACTACAAGTGCTTCTGGTCAGTTGCCTGATTCCACTCTTGATACTCCAACTGTTTTATCAAGTAAGCTTCCTTTATCTTTTGCTGAAGTATCCTAAAATATATATTTTGAAGAGTTTCTTGTTGAATACTCTACCTTTGAAACTAAATTGAAAGAAGAAAACATTGATATATTCTCCTCCCCTAATATTGAGAAGTGTTTTAGTCTTGATAGTTTTGAAGATTTCCCTACGTTAGGTTTTGCTACACCTCTCTCTATTAAAAAATTATCTTCCAAAGAAGTAGGAACTTCATCTCCTTCTCAGACCTTACCATCCTCTTCCAAGACTCCACCTACTGTTGTGAAGACTGAAATCTCCCCTTTATCCTTTTCTCCTTCTCCTAATCTGCACACAACCAGACCTCCTTCTCCTGCTTGTTCACCTAGAATACAAAATCAAATGGCAGTTGTTAACCCCCCTACAAATAGGATGGATTCCATAGTGGCTACAAGATATGCTCCTCTAGTCTTTCCTCAACCAATGAATGCTCTTCCCCCAGGAAATTATTTGAAATACATGCCCAAGTTTACAGGAGAAGAAGATATAACAGCTGAGGAACATTTTGTTGCTTTCTATAGTTATGAAGATAACCAAAATATTGAAAATGAATATGTTTGGATGAGAGTTTTTGTCCAAAGCCTTTTTGGTGAAGCTATGAAGTGGTTTAGGGGTCTGACCCCTGGATCCATTACCGGTATTGAGGCATTGGAGGAAGCCTTCTTGAGGCACTGGGGTGAAAAAAAGGATTTTCTGTATTATATCACTGAATTTGGATCTTTGAAAAGGAAAGAAGGAGAGTATATCTCTGACTTTTCTAAAAGGTTTAACAAAATGTACAAGAAGATCCCTAATGAGATCAAACCCACTAAAACCATGGAAAAAAATCACTTATGGAAGTGCTTTTAACTCCAAGTTTTTCCTTCTATTGAGAGAGAAAAGGTCACCTTCCTTAGTTCAGATGCAGGATGCTGCCTTAGAGGTAGAATCCAACATAATTGCTTCAGATAATCTCAGGGGAAAATCTGATAGAGATAGGAGGAAAAATAGAGCTGAAGCTTCCACTTCTAACTCTCCTGTTGTTCATTCACAGGTAGATGAGTTGACTAAATTAGTAAAGACCCTTTCTACTGAGATCGAGAAGTTAAAATAAGAAGGAAGACAACCATATAGAAATGCTCAGAACACTGAAAATAGAGGTAATTTCTAGAGACCCAACAATGCTTCCTAAATCATTCCTCGAGATCCCATAAATAGAGAGAGAGATGATCAGAGAATTCAAGCTCCTTTTCAGAATAATCTGGTTGCTAATGAAGAAGAAGAGGAGGTAGAGGCTGATCCTGAGATTCATTGTTTAGGTGATCCATCCCCATCCCCACACTTGACTCAATCCTCTTATGAACAATCTTTAATGGATATTCAAATCAATGAGTTAAGAAAGGGAGAACAAATGAAGGAAAATGCTAGTAGATATAATCTAATATCTAAGAAGAATGAAGAAAAAAGTTCTGCCCCTAATCAACCTGTTCAGAAAGAAAATTCTCCCAATACTGTGATAGTGAGTAGCAAGGAAAAAGATTCTCAAAACCCACAACTTCTGATCAGAAATCCTCCTCCTAAAACCAAAGATATTTTGAAGCCTTCCCCCTCCTTTAGTTTTGAGAATGAGATCCAGAAAATTAAGATCCCTGTACCATTTTTGGAATTGATAAAAAATGAAGAATTTAAAAAATATCTTACCAAAATGTTATAGCCCAATGCCTCTCCTAATTCCACTTATTCAATAAATTTGCAATATGAAAAACCAACTGTGATTTTAGGCCCTTTGATAGAAGGCAGAGATGACTCATCCCCTCCCTTCTATATTTCTCTCAATATCCATGACAAGGTGTTGCATAACTGTCTTTTGGATTCAGGGGCCTCCCGTAATCTTATGCCAAAATCTGTTATGGATGAAATTGGACTGGAAATCACCAAAACCTATCATGACTTATATTCTTTCGACTCTAGGAAAGTAAAATGTTTGGGGGTCATTAAGGATATGGTCGTGACTCTATTTCAGTTGCCCATGAAAAGCATACGTATGGATGTTTTGGTGGCTGATGTTCCTCCCAAGTTTGGCATGCTCTTGTCAAGGTCTTGCATAAAAAGACTTGGAGGAACCTTGCATATGGATCTCTCATATGAAACTATCCCGGTGTTTGGTGGGGAGCATAGAAGATTTTACAAAGAAGCCCAGATGGCTTACATTATTAGTGATGAAGCAAACCTTGCTAATCATCCTGTTTTTTCTCTTGATACCGATTTGAGGTCCAACATTTTGCATCTCACTGATGCTCCTAAAACTCCTCTTGAAATAAGAAAAAAATATACTACCTTGTCTGAAGAACCTCCTCTAACCAATTCTGTTTGGAAGATGTTCTTTGATGTAGCCTCTTCTAAGGAAGGTGTCGGTGCTGGAGTGATCTTTGTCTCACCAAATCAGGAAATGATATATTTTTCATACAAACTAGAATTTGAAACTACCAACAATGTGGCAGAGTATGAAGCTCTTGTTTTGGGCTTGAGAGCTGCAAAGGATATGGGGATTAAAAAATTGTCATTATTTGGAGATGTTGAATTGATAGTCCATTATACCAAAAATCTTTGCCAAACGAAGAACCCTAGGCTTATATCTTATAGAAATGAAGTATGGGACCTAGTGGAGAATTTTTTCTCTGAGTATGAAATCTCTTTTATTCCACGAGAAGAGAATTCTATGGCTGATTCTTTGGCTGTATCAACAAACAATTTTAGGATACCCATACTGCCAAAACTCAAGTATGATGTAGAAGTCAAATACACAAATATTGGAAGGTGTTTGAAGATGATTTGGAACTTAAAACATTTCTTGAGTATGTTGATGAATTTGCTGCATTACACATTGATCAGGATCTTGATTCTGAAATTACTCCATATGATGATGTTTTCCTTAACATAATTGCTAATCATCATATCGTGCAACTGCCTAGCAACCATATTCCAAAAGGACTAGTTCCTTTGGAAAAATTATTTGATGAAAATGATGTGGCAATAAAAGGGAAAGTGTCTACTGACGATGTTGATATAACTGAGTGCAATTTGGGAACAAAGAAGGATCCAAAATATGTCAAGTTGTCAAGCAGCCTATCAAGAGAGCAGAGGGCTGAATATGTCAAATTGTTGAAGGAGTTTGTTGATTTATTCACATGGACTTATGAAGATATCCGAACTTATGACACAAACATTATAGAGAACAATATTCCATTAAAAGAAGAGACTAAGCCCTTCAGGCAAAGGTTGAGGCAAATCAATCCTATGTTACTACCTGTCATGGAGAAGGAGGTAAAAAATATTTTAGATGCAAAAATTATTGTTCCTTTGAGATATTCCGAATGGGTGGCTAATTTGGTCCCCGCGAGGAAAAAGAATGGAGAAATCAGACTCTATGTCGATTTATGGAATCTGAACATAAGTTCTAAAAAGGATAATTACCCTTTGCCCAATATGGAGAATATATTATAGAGGGTGACAGGTGCAACCCGAATGTCTATGGTTGATGGTTTTTCTAGCTACAACCAGATTTGTTTTTTGACAGAGGATAGAGAGAAGACGACTTTTACCACTCCTTGGGGTACATTCATGTATGCCAAGATGCCCTTTGGTTTGATGAATGTGGGGGTGACCTTTCAACGAGCTATGGACATAACATTTATTGGAGACAAGGACAAGTTTGTTGTTATATACTTAGATGACATAACCGTGTTCTCTCAATCTGATGAAGAGCACTGCGATCATTTAAGAAAGGTATTCTTAAAATGCAGAAAATTTGGCCTCTCTTTGAATCTGAAAAAGTCAATGTTTTCCATGAAAGAAAGAAAATTATTGGGGCATATCATGTCAGCTGAAGGAGTGAGGATTGATTCCAGTAGGGTTGAAGCCATACTAACCTTAGCACTGCCTAGATCTAAAAAGGAGGTTCAATCTTTTCTAGGAAAGATTAATTTCTTGAGAAGGCTTGTGTCGAATTTTGCTGAGTTGCTCAAGTATATCACAACCATGTTGAGGAAAGATAATGAAATCAAGTGGACTATTGAGGCTCGTATTTATTTTGATCAAATAAAGAAAGCTTTGACAGAAGCCTCGGTCCTAGTCAACCGAGACTACTCCAAGGACTTTCTTATTTTTTCTTTTGCCTCTTTTGATACAGTAGCAATAGTTTTGTTGTAGAAGAACTATGAAGGCTTAGCGCAACTCATTGCCTTTTTTAGCTGGGCTTTAAGAGATGCATAATTAAAATATGACATTATGGATAAGAAATCCTATGCATTGGTTGAAGCTCTTAAGTCCTTCAGAGTTTATGTGCTGCATTCAAGAGTTATTTCTTATGTTCCATCAGCTATTGTAAAAGAAATTCTTATTCACCCTGATATTGACGAAAAATGCAACAAATGGATTGTTAAGATCCTTGAATTTGATTTAGAAATTAGGCCTACCAAATTGGTAAGGGATAGGGTTTAGCCAAGCTGTTGGCTGAATCAAATTGCTCAACGTTGGGAGTAAATTTCATTGGCTCATGTTCAAAAAAGAAGTAGACTGAATTAAACAATAGAGGGGCTCAAGCCAACCTTGCATTGGAAAATTGCAGTCGGTACAAGGAAATTATATTTTTCTTGCAGAATCTACAACCTCCAAGTGGTACAGAAAAGAACAAGGGGAGAGAATTAAAACTCAAATCGATAAAGTATTGCTTGGTTGATCAAATTTTGTATTGGAAGGATCCATTGGGAGTGCTATTGAGATGCCTAGACCCGCAAGAGGCCCAAAGGATTATGTCTAATTTTCATGACAGTTTGTGTGGGGGGCATCATTTTTGGAGGACTACTGCCTACAAGATTCTCAGGGCTGGGTATTTTTGGCCTAGTTTGTTCACAGATGTTTGTGCTAAGATCAGAGCATGTGTTAAATGTCATAAATTTTCTAGGAAGCAACAACTTAAGTCTTTGCCATTAAATCCCATAGCAGTTTCAGGACCTTTTCAACAATGGGGCTTAGATTTTATCAGGGAAATTCATCCTTCTTCCAGTGGCAAACATAGATGGATCTTGACTGCCACAGATTACTTCACTAAGTGGATAGAGGCTATCCCTACCAGGAATGCTTCTCACAAGGTGATCATTTGTTTCCTTGAAGACATTATAGCAAGTTTTGGCTATCCGAAGAGAATTGTCACTGACAATGCTGCATCCTTCAAGGATGAGCCATTCATTCAGTTCTATGAACAATATGAGATCACATTGATTCATTCAACCCCTTATTACCCACAGGGAAATGGGCTTGCATAATCCTCAAACAAAAGCCTTATAAAGATTGTTAAGAAGTTGTTGGAGGATAAAAAAAAGGCATGGGATTCAAAACTCAAGTTTTCTTTGTGGGCTGACAGAGTGAAAACAAAGAGGGCCTTGGGCCTTTCTCCTTTCCAATTTGTATATGGAGTTGAGGCCATTTTTCCCTCTCAACTCACCTTGCCCGTGGAAAAATTATTCCAAGAATATCAAGGTGAGACGGATGATATGATCAGGAGGATTCAAAAACTGGTTGAATTGTAGCAAACTCGGGAGTAGTTGGTAGATAAGGCATACGATCATCAACTGAAGATCAAGCAGGCATTCGACAAGAAGGTGAAAAAAAAATATTTCCAATTGGGCGATCTGGTGCTCAAGTGGGATGCACCAAGGTAGGATAAAGGAAAGCATGGTAAATTCAAATATTTATGGATTGGTCCTTTCACAATCTCGGAGGTATTCCCTAATAACACTTTCAAGTTGCAGAATATGGAGAATGCAGAGGTTTTTGGTGGCCCTGTAAATGGTAATTTCCTGAAAAAGTACTTTGCTTGAGCCGGGAGTGGCTCTTTACATCATTGTAAATATAATTTTCTTTTAGTTTTGTGTTCCAATAACTGACCCCATAGCCCTAGGATAAGGCACTAAATCTACTCATTCTTGGCATCCCGCAGGGGGCATGCCATCCCCTGTGGAGCCAATGTTATCACACTAAGTTCCCTTGGGTCTCTTAGTTTGTTTTTGTTAAAAAAGAAAAATTAAAAAAAAAACTTAGATTCTTATTTTCTCTTTAAAATGAATTTCTCATCCATTAAAAGTTATTTATGATAGGACGCCTTAGGATGACTAAACCTTTGAGTCATAGCTTATGTGTTGATCCACAATTAAATTTTTGGTCCTTAAACCCTTATGAGCTCATGGTCTATTCTTTATGTCCCCTCTCATGATTCATCCCTAGGTTGATACCTCCCATGACCAGGCTGATGTGACACACCTCTCTCATCACTCATGACCTCGCATGCATACCTCATCATCCCCACTCACTTGTCCAATCATTTTTTGATTTGGAGAATGTTGCCCACTTAGCAGGCATTTTCGTAGCGCCTGTCACGATTATCATGCACCCACTCCAAGTCATGATTACCGCGACTGATACCTTAACCCTTGTTTTCAGTGCCTGAAGCCAGTTGAAATGCTTTCAAAATATTTTGCATTTATGATCCTTGGTAACAATTTCTAAATTTGAAAATTTCAAGATGCACTGCGTAAGTTTGCCAGTTCAGTTCAGACGATTGCTTGTCCACTAAATCCAATGCTGTGAGAGATTTCAGGGCCGAAGTTTCTTCAATATCACCTTAAGTTCTCACTGAGGAGCTCAACAGTTGTTGACTTCACAGGTATCCTATGCAACCTCCTTCGCAAATTAATTTTCATAGGATATTTGTGCTCAAGTTTTGGTTTGCTAAGCTTGCAGGGTAGTATGGTAGCCATATTTGCATTCCTATAAACATCTTCACTCGTATCCATAGTATGATTATTGTGTTTAGTCATAGCCTTTGAAATTCATAGGCCTGAAATAGCCCATCCTCTGTGTATGCATTACGCTACACAGAGGCACTGCTCAAACCTCTATGATTATCCTTTGCTTCTTTTCATCCTGTACGAAGAGTCAGTTTGGAATTAATTCCTCATAGTCTACACTCTGAAAACCTGTATGAGCCTAAAATTCCATTTCTCATAGCCAAGTTCATTTTATAAGAACTGTTAATTTGGAGGACCATCCTTGTGCTTTTGGGATTTAATTTGAAGTTTTCTGGTCAATAGCATACCTTGCAGCCTCTTAAGAACCCTCTTTCTGAGTCATGGAGACCCCTCAGTCGAAGAAAGCACACAAAGGTGGAAAGATAGTTTGAACATAACCTATGGACATGCTCCTTTTTGACACAGAACCCATGGCAAGGGAAATGTTTCGAAGAGCAGGATGCTTCTCTTTCTGCCAGAACATGCAGAGAGGCCACTCAGAAGTAGCAAAACAATTTGCACTAAATTTTGATGGCAAGAAAATAAGAGTTGGAGATTTGGAATTTGAGGTGACTGAAGCCTCCATCTCAGCTGCAACAGGGATTCCCATTTTAGGAGAAAATTGGTTCAAGTCCATGGTATTGAGTTCACCTTTCGTTAAATATATTTTCAAGCCTGAATACCAAGCCAATGATTTATCCAAGAATGTGCCAAGGAATCAGTTGATTGACCAGTTTGACAGAATGTTGAAAATCATACAGAGATATTTTAGTTGTGAAGGGAGATTTAACACTCGCAGTCACCTGTGTATGTCCCTAAAAAAGATAGGCAACTAGGTTGCCAGCGCGCGAACAGTCACCAGGAGGGTACAGTCGAAAGTCGGGTAGACCACAATGAGCAGAGTATCGAGCCCGAAACCTGTCAAGGGTATCAAAAGAAAGTGGTATGGAAGACAAATGAGGACCTTGAACAGATTTGAGACCCACGAAGCCCCGTGGAAAATGCAATCGACGGAATCCCAAAACAAGCCCTCCATATGTGTTCTCCACTACGATTGGTCCATCTTTGGAGGGGTTATCTCTGCTACCTTTCCGCACGCAACCTCGTGTTTATCCCCTGTGTTAGAGGGGGGTCCCGGATAAATTTCATGATATTGGACTTGGACACTCCCTAACTCAGACTCTAATGTTTGATTTTAAAAGGCCTTGAAGAGTTTCCTCTCCAACCTAATCCAAGGCCCTAATCCTGAAGTAGTTGGTGAACCCTACAAACATAAAAGTCTAGTAAGATTTAGATTTAGCGTTAATTTTATGGATTTGTCTTATGTCAAGGGGTATGAAAGTGAAATTGATGATGTGTAAAAGACGAAATCAAAAAATGAATAAAAAAGCTGGAAACAAAAACTTTTACTTAATGCAAAATTTCAACAACTTTTCAAAATATATATATTTTTAAATTTTCTAAGATTTTGGACAACAAACTCAAAATAAATTTCACTTGACTACAAGCTACTTATGATCTAAGTAAACAGAAAAAACTTATGAAATAAACAACTTTTCCCTATCTATAATGCAGAAACACACTCTTCAACCAAACAAGAAAATGAAAAGAGATTTTTTATTTATTTAAATGCTTGATAAAGAAAAAAGGAAAAATACCAACAAGCAAAAACCAAGAAAAACAATTCTAGCCTAATCTCAGATCGCAAAGAATCACGTCAAAAAATCACACACTAGTAATTTTAAAAAATGGCTCTCACACTTGTCTAAAAACCTTAAAAAAATCTTTTTTATGACCACTTTTAAATGAGAAAAAGCAAGATAAGGGTAATATTAATCCTAAGCTACTAACTGCTAAGACAGAAATTCAAACACCTAAGAGGTATAATTCTCATCAAGGGAAAGGATGATTGCCTTACCCTCAACAAAAAGTATCCTGCACAAGCATGCTACTGTTAATCTAACAACAAGGGTGTGAACGCAAGTTGTATAGAGACAGAGGGCGTGTACACGCAGGTTGACCTTGTACGGGCCGCGTGTGTCTCTAAACTCTAAGAAAAAATGAAAACAGACAACCCAAAACCAGGAAGAGACCACTGATATTGATAACCAGGATCCCTTGAAGGCTTGGACACTCTTTTTAACCAAAAAAACAAATAATTTAAGGAAAAATCATAAAGCAAAACAATCTGAGATAAGACTGCAAACAACCAAGACTCAGATAGAATTCCATAAAACCCTTGAGAATGTCTGATTATGACAGGGAAGAGGATGAATGCCTCAAAAATTCTCTGGGCTTTACACGCTATTGCTACTTCTTCATCTAGCATTCACACGCGGGCTGTAAGAGAGTAGGGCATGGGTACACGCATGTAGACCTGATGCAGGCCGCGTGTACCTATGTGGATCCCGACAAACATAGTTAAGCAAATCAGAGAAAGCTGGTATGGAAAACTAGACTCTCTGCTAGCTCAGAATTTACAGAAACTAAAAAAAACCAACAAGAAAACCAGTCTTTTTCTAAAAAGTACCCAAAAAATAAAATTCCAAGAACCCTAGAGACTTCCCCAGTATGGTCGCCAATTCTATTGTGAGGGAAATCTCCTTACGGACTAGAAAATAGGGTTATTCTTTGCATGCAGATATAACCAAGAGAAAATCTACTTTCTACCTTTGTCCCCAGACTTAAATCCTATTTCTTTTTGGTAAAACATGGCTAGATCAACCTACCTCGTTCCAGGCGTTTGATGTCAATCCCTTGTCGCACTTGATTACTTGTTCACAGTTCTCCTTTTTGATGCTGACCTACATACAAGGCAAGCAACAACTACACATGCATCTTACCTATAGGCTAATAGGTTAGAAATTCAAACATGTACTTAACAAATTATGAATAACTAATGAATTGGGACGGGAAAAGAATTTTCTTTATTACTTTGAATGAGTCAACTTACAAAAAGTCAAGACCGGCCACCGCTCCGTGAAACTGATCCTGGGATCCTCTTCAACTGTCCTCCAACTTCTTTGCTTTGTCTCTCTTATGGCATAAGGATGGCTAAAGGGTTGGGACAATGGGAATATGCAAATGGACAAAGTTTCTTTTCTATATTTTTCCTCCTCCAAATGGGACCCCTAGCCCTTCTTTTATAGGCTAGAAGAAGCTAGGTATTTGGACGAACCCTCGGCCATGCATGGCCGGGAGTTTTAGTTAGCTCATCTAGAGCTGTGTGTTCTGTCGACAACTTTCCTTTTTTCGTGCTTTTGTTGGTCCACATGGGCTGTTTGAGGTCAGCTAACATGTACACGCGTGCAGTAATGGAGTAGGGTGCGTGAACCTTTATAAAAGAGGATTTTTAAAGAGTTGTTCAACAGTGCTTTGGCAAAGAAGGGATCTGATATGGCCTAATTCCAGGTAAGCATGTATGGTGTAATTTAGGGTTATAACACAAGGTGACATCAAAAAAAGGGAAAAAGATTCTCTTTCCCTCTCCTTCTCCAGCAGTTGAAATCAAAGGTAAAAGACCTTTCACGAGGTCATCAATTCATAAGGGGGATTTCAAAGGACATCCTTTACAAGAAACCCCTGTACATAAAATCAAGGGTAAAGGTACCAAAAGACCTTTGGAGAGGGAAGATGAAATCCCTGTGAAGGATTGTAAAAAACCTATGAAAAATAAAGAAAAGGCTGTTGTGCAAGAGAATATGCATAAAGGAAAAGGTTTTGAGAAGACTAATGAAAAATGAAAGGAAACTCCTATACAGATGGAAGAAAAGGACGAGAGGAATCATGCTGAGACTGCACATGTCCCCAACCCCCTTGGCAGCTAGACCTACAAAAGACTTATTAATCAACTTAGGGATGAAAGGAGAGAAATAGCTCGTCTCAAAGCAGAAGACATGGTCCACTTGGCTTAGATTAATGAGTTCATGACTGGCTACAACCATACCTTGGACTTCGCAAGGTTCACAGTGAGAAAGGATCTGCCTCTTCATAAACACTTGAAGAATATTTACAGACAGAACAAGGGTCTCCAGGCTCAGAACAAGAAGCTAAAGGAAAAACTGAAGCATTTCCACAATGAAGTAACCCAAAATAATTTACAGGTGTTGTTTGAGGTTTCCATTGAATATGACAAACCAGTAGCTAAGGAGAGCACAACTATACTAAAGGAGCCTACCAGTGCTAAGAAGAATAAGTCTACTGAGTTATTTGAAGACACTCTTTCCACCAGGAAGAGTGTGAGGCTAAGTGTTAAAATGAAAAAGTAGCTGGTAGTGGTAAACCCCATTTTTGAAAGTTGTTCCTTCTTGGGAAGGTTAACTGATATGCACATATTAAGTTTTTCCACCTATACAGGCTTCTAGGTGTTTAACTATATGAATTTTGGAATTTTTTCCAAGTACCAGTTTCACTTAGTGGTAAAAGAACCTAAGTAAATTTATTTGTCATCATGGAAGGACACAAACAACTCTACACACGTTCAAGAGTCAAAGACACTGCATTTTGGCATAGCCACCCAAAACCTTATGTAGATGCAGCGTAGGTGGTGTTGTGTAAAGGTGATGCGCAATATTTTACAGAATGCAGAATTGTTACATAGGCACTACCCACAGGTGCTGCGTAATATCTTACAGAGAGCAGGTTTACACACAGGCGCTACTCAATTTTGCAACAGAGGAAAAATGTAGCCGTAGACATGCAACATAGGGGCGCTACCCACAGGTGCTACCTTCTCTCCTTGTTCCATTCTAGGGGGAGCTACATAGAATTGCTACCCAAGGGAGTAGCCAGCAAACACCAGGGATCTAGGAAGACTAAGCCAACAGTTTTGGATAAGTTAATAATGGAATAAATGACATAAGTAGTAGTTGGCGTGTAGGGGACAAATACAAGCTCCAAAGAGACACATGGAAAAATAGGAGTTGAGCAGCAAAAGAGGATCAAAGAAATTAGAAGCATGATTGGGCTTAGTCACCAACACTTCCCTGTTTTATAACATAGGTTGTTATCTTAGTTGTTAGAATAAATAAATGTTATATATTTTTAAGGAAAAGAGGCTAGCTCGTACCTCTAGTTGTTGCCTCCCTTTCTTTTTATAAGTAGATAGATGAATTGCTTTAATGGGTTTGGATGGAGAGAAAGGCTCCCAAGAAACTGTAATATTTTTGATAAAGTGACTGTGATCTAGTATGTACTGGACTTAAGAATTTTTGACTAATAGAAATCAACTCCTATTTTAGACTATTTGCTTCTAATGCTAAATGTTCATATTTGAATGCTTCATATGGATGACTGTGGTAATGATATGCTGGATGTTTGATAATTTTATTGTCATGGTGTTTATTTAGCTCCTTAGTTTCTAATTTCAAGAAGATCTTGTTTTAAGAAACTTTCTTCCTTTGGGATTTTGTGGACCTGATGTTTGCAGTAGCTATTACATTCTTCTCATTCAAGTCTTCCTTCTATCCATATTTCCTCCCAAACTGTTGGTTGAAATTAGCCAAGACCTTATTTGTTGTTACATGTTAGACCTGTTTCTGAGTGATGATATTATCATTCTGAGTTTTTTCGTTCGACCTTTCAAAAAAAATTCATACTTTCACATATCACCTGATGGGTACTGGGCTTACCTTCCTTGCAATCAGAAGGTGACTCCTAGTGATAAAAGGTTCAGAAAAATGCAATAGAACTGACATCGAAGAAACATAGCCCGTAGATGACTGAGATGGTCGGATCGACTGGATGAGTGGGAGGATAAGTCATCGAGGTAAGGTTCCAAAATATGTTTGATATCGTGGAAAGCATAGGACATGGCTCGCTGGAACATATCCCCAACATTTTTAAGGCCAAATGGTAGCTTTCGATACACGAAATCTCCTCATGGGCAGATGAAGGTTGTCTTATGTTGATCAGCCAGTAAGATGTCAATCTGGTTATACCCTGAGAAACCATCCATAAAAGAGAAAATTACGCTACCAACGCAATTATCAATAATCTGGTCGATAAAGGGTGTTGGGTAGTTGTCTTTTGGACAAGCCTTGTTAAGATCCCTATAATAAACACAAACACAAATGGTCCCTTGTTTCTTAGTATCCGAAACGATATTGGAAACCCATTCTGTCAAGGGGACAAGATAAATGAAGCCAGATTTCAATAACTTTTCAACCTCTACCTTAATAGTCGTAGTCTTTTTAGGGTGGACTGGGTGGATTTTCTGTCGAATAGGTTTGACATCGGGGTAGGTTTTAATCTCGTGTACAATGATTGATGGGTCCATCCCGGGCATCTCTTTGTAGCTCCAGGTGAAGACATCACAAAATTATTTAAATAAAGCAGTATAAGAGACCACTTCCTTGGGTGAGAAATTAGCTCCGAGGTTAATGTTTTCCACGACACCTTCCTTGATCAAAATATCAATATCATAAATGATATGTTGCCCAAATTCCCCTCAGAAAGAGTATCTTGTGTGAGGATGGGAGATTGCGGAAAATCGACAACACCAAGAGGGAAGATAGAGTGTATGTCTTCTTGAATTTCTTCGAGAGGTGGAAGAAAAGAGGACTGATGATGGCTATCATCCTAGGGTACATTGTCGAGGCTAAGAATTTCCATTATGGATTCATCTGAAGGAAAAATTTGAGAAATGTAGTCGATTGTAGATGAAAAGGAATTTAACCATGATGGTATCGAATAAGTGTTGGGTGCCAAGAGATGTTGGTCTTGCAAAGAGGGAGAGGCAAATTGGATGGCAACGTATGAGGTTTCGGCTGGACTAAATGGCATGGTGTCACCTAGTGCATCAAATTCCAATGGACTGGGTACAATCCAAGGGTCAAATGATCCCAAGAATTGATAAACCGTAGTAAAAAACATATTGATCGTGGAAATATGATGTGCAGTGGGTGGAAGTGGTGTATGGAAGGTACCCATGAGGCTAGAATATTTCAACAAGCCAACACCAACTCTTTCATATGTGATTTTGTGATCTCCCAAGAATGGAATATTGTTGGTAGAAGGAGCGCGAGCGTCAGGTGTGAAAAAATCCAACTGATCGATGGTGACAATTTTTCCTTGATGAGGAAATTGCACACATTGAAAAACTGACGAAGCGACAATGGTCATAGCATAGAACCAACTTCTTTCGAGAAACAAATTCTAATCGAGGGGATCATCAACCAGCTTGACATCAACAAAGACGGTTTTTATGCCTAATTGGATGGACAGGGACTGCAAGAGTCTGTGCGGATGAAAACCTCACCCATCGAACGCACGTAACATAGTTGGGGATTTGCTAAGTGCAGGTGATTTCAAGATTTTCCAACAGGCTAGAGACATGACACAAGTGGAGGCTCCCTCATCCAGAATAGTTCGGTGAATTTGTTGATTGTGAACAACAACATCAACTTGGAAAGAAAGTTGGTGAGAGAGTCGAGATGTAAAATTATCCAAGTTAAACATGATATTGTTAGATGACTCGGGATCAAAAGCGCCAATAGCAACCAATAGTGTTCTATGTTGACTGGGACAGTGCTATAGAACTTCTAATGCATACATAACACACGGTGCCTGAGCCAGATATTCAACAATGTTGTAGTGCTAAGCGTCATGTGAGCTAGGATTAAAGGTAGAATTTCAAGTAATTCTCTTAGGAGGGCATAAGATAGATTCAAACATAGGTTTCTCGATCTGGAGTGGTCTAGACGAATGAATGACAGACGGAGGACTAACGGAGGATGGTGATGGATCCCGAGGAGAACTGTTAGTGATCTTCCCTTTATCTTGTTTAACTGGTGTGTTGTAGGTCATCGAGTGAGTGATTAAATCAATCCCATTGAAGAGATAAATGTGGGAACTTGTTGAGGATTCATCATGAGGAGTGTGTCTAGACCTTCCCCCTGGAGAGGGGGTTTGAGAAACCATGGATTTATACTGAGGAAAAGGTTGAGTAAGCACGGTGGGTTGGGAATTTCCTTTAAAGAGTTTGGCCACTTCATCCCTATGTGGATATTATCGAGTGTAGTGATCGTCACCATAGATAAGACATGGAAACTTTGGTTTCCACTGTGGTTTCTTTTCGTTAGCAGGTGGTGGGTTTTGAGCTTTCGGTTGCTCATTATTATTAGTCTTTTTTTTATTATTCTTTGTCTTTTTCTTACCTCCAGTCTGCTGTGAGGATGTAGACTGAACTGCATTTACCTCGGTGACTTGGGTATGAGAAGAGGTAGAGGGTGTGGTCAAACTAGGAGTAGACGTGTAAGTAGATCGAGGTGAAACTCCAGTCGACTAGGATGTAGATTGAGCTTTGACGGAACCAATAACACCATCCACATGAGATGAGGATGATGACTTAGATGGATCGGTATTAGCTCAAGCAACATTTGGAAGCAAATCATACAAAGTACCAGATTGTGAATAAACCAAATCTAAGTACTGATCCCAATAAATAGTTTCTTCCTCAGTGACCACACCACCCATAGCGACATCACGAGCGATAGGGGGTAAAATTGATTTAGTAAACCATTCCACCAATAACATGTTAGGAATGGTTACCTTGATCATCCTTTGTCGTCATCTCCACTCATGAATATGGTCAAAGATATGCACAGAGTCAGTTTGATGAAGGGAGGTCAAGGGAGTTTGATGAACACCACAAATGGAAAGTCATCACATGGTTATTTAGATCTTCTCCAGATTTTCCTTCAAATTTTGGAATATCAGAAGGAAGTTTAGTTGGAATAACTGGCCAAATGGGTGAATGAAAAATAGGATCATTAGTTAACTGAGACAAGTCTAGGAGATCCAGAGTTTCAAGGAAAGGTAATTGTCGGTTAATTTGCGGATGATACTGGTGTGGCATAGGAACACTAATAGGACCATAAACTGGGTTAGGTGGATAATTGTAACTAGTAGGTCCTCCTACATACGGTTGTTACTGGCTAGGATAAGTAGGATTCGATGATGGCTGAGAAACATTTGCATAACCCGGTGGGTTCTAAGCATTATAAGCCGGGTGATTTTCTTTCCCATAAGGAGGAGAAACATTTTTCGCTTGAGGAGGGTAAGGAGTAGATCCCAGAGGCAGATACACATTAGAACCATGGGGAGGATAAGGTTGTTGTCCCTGAGGACTCCAAGTGGTGTTCGTGATGCTGCTCAGATAAGGTTGTCCATAAGATGTTCTATAAGGAATAGGATTTGATACTCCTCCTTGTGGGTTATGATATGAGTGCCCCCCAACGTGGGGTTGGGTAAAAGTGCCTCTCGAAGATACTCCCCAGGATTGTGAAGGGTTTCCAGCAAATGAAGGTTTCCCCCCTGCCAACATTAGATTAACGACCAGGGTATGACTGGAAAAGGGAGGTTGTCCTCTAGAAGGAATATGAAAATGGGGTTGTCCCCTCAGAGGGGTAGGGCCACCATAGAATGGTGGTCCTCCAAGAAGGATAGGTCTGCTAGATGGTGGTTTCCCTCCAGTCAGTTGTATTTGGTTGGAAAGGGTCTACATTCTCTGGTGCAAAGATGTCCCAACAAGATCGTGAGGAACATGTGGAGTTGTAGAGTGGAAGTTTGTAAAAGAGGGGGTAGGGATCAAAGTGCCTTGGGAATAAGTAGAGGTGGTGAGTCCAGCATTAGGATAGACTTGTGCTGATGCAATAGTAGGGTTAATGACCTAATCGACGGGGTGATTGATAGTTTGACCAGATGGACCACTTTCAACAGGAGGGTCATGAGGATTAAAGGGTTGTCAAAAGTATTCAAAATGATCATAGAGATCGCGTCCTAATGAAGTCCTCCATATAGAACGAGCAGGTGTGGGATTTGTATCTACCGCAGTGGTAGGATGAATGGGAGTCCTATACTCATCACCAAAGGTTGGTTCTGTGGATCCCATATATGTTTCGGTAAAATCTCTCTCAGGTAATTGTGGGACCTCTTCGTCTATGACATTCCCAAGGGAGTCTAAACAAAGTAAAAGTGGTTCGAGAGGGGTTACTGACACATATGTAGTGCGAGGAGTGGTATTCTCAATCGTAAACAAAGCGACTTCTTGATTTTCAAACGGAGGAGTAACAACACTCCCAGTGTCAGATTGATTTTCTACCTCTCCACGGTAGTTGTGTTCTGGAGGGTTAGGAAGTAAGGGTTGGTAGCCTTCCGGAGGCATCCCTTTCATCCTACACGATCGAAAAATACCTTTATCATCTACAGGCTCAATTTTGGAGGATAATAGTACATGCCAAAAATCTAGGGCCAACTAACAAAAATAAACAACATACGCTAATAAAATCTAGTAATCAAAACCAAGAAAACAAGATTTCTCTCGATGATCGTACTAGTTGGTGATGAAATCCAACGTCATGTGACCAAGTAAAGAAGGGGCTAGGATATGGTGGAATAGTTACAATGGTGACCTGCTTAACAGAATTTCACCTTGGTGCAAGCTTCCATGCAATAATTGTGAATTTACCCTCCAAGGAGCCCGAGTGAGTTTGACTAATGTCTGTTCCAGGTACGGTGAGACTTCCCTTCACCATCACCTCATGTAAGTACCTAAGGATTATGGCAACTAAGGACACCAACTCGTAGTTATCCCTTGGGTGGGTACAGTCGACCGTCCGATCTGAATGTATGGGCATGATAACATTTATGAAATCAACTCGAGAGGCTCCCACACATAATCATGGGTATACCTTCAAGTGACCCTCAATATACGATCTGACCACTATAAACAGTTGAACCACAGAGGGATAATCTTTGTAACTCACCCGAATGCGACCTTGTGTTTAACCCCTGTGTGAGTGGGGGATCCCATAAAGCCTATCCGACAATTGGATTTGACTCTCCCTATCCTAGGATGCTAATGTGCATTTTGAAAACTTTGGAGAGTTGTACTCACAACCTAATCCAAAGTGCTAATCCTAGTCTAATGTTGGTGGAATATCCTAAAAACAAAAATGTTCTAGATAAATTTTAATTAGCGATGATTTTACAACTGTTCTTTACTCAAAGGGTGTATGACAATGAAATTGCTGGTATGATAACTCAATTCCCAAAAATGCACAAGAAAATGATAAGCAATCATTTCTTTCAATGAAGGCCTATTTAAGGTAAAGATAAAAAGTTGTTTTCACTATCAAACATTAAGATGTAATGCTCTCATACAAGTGTTTCTCAATCAAATCCAAAGAAATGCTAAAAATTTCAGAAATGCCTTCTAATATCCAAACCAATCACTAAAATATGTCCTTTTGTTTATATGTGAATGATAATCAGATGCAAGACTTCTAAATTTCAATCAGAGTTCAGGATTAAACAATGAGAAGCAAACCTCACACAAAACAAAAAATACACTCTCATTGTGAATAAACAAGAAGGACAAAAATGACCAAATTTGCAAACAAGAACCAAAAAACATCAAACCAAAAAGAAATGATGGAAATTTTCCCTCAAATACCAAATGAAAAGGTTCACAGACCTTTGGATTTCCTCACAAATTTTTTCACTCAGCCAGATAAAGGAGAAGAAAACAACAACTTAACTCTAGGCCAGCAAAGACAAAGAGTGGCTTCAAGGAAAGGAAAGAAGATGTCAAAATCCTGAACAAAAGAGGATGAATTCTCATAAACAAGGGTGTTTGAAAGCCAATATCAAGATGGACTGAGAGTATGGGACCCTGAGCAAAATCCAAAACCAAGAAATAGCTTCAGAAGATGAAAATTATGGAGAATTTCTCATAAAAAGGGGTAACACTGGTGTAAGCGGCACCAGAGAATTCCAACACTCTGTGTAAGGCTAAAGGGGAGTGCTAGAGCTCTGACAACAACAGGAGGGGAGCTATCTACTCCAAAAACTCAGAAAAAATCCCATAAACTCAAAAAATCGAGGAAATTCAGTCAATCAGGGTGATCCTGATGACATAATGAGGCAATCAAAGAAATCTAAGAATCAACATGACAATATGGAGAAGATAAAATCAGTGGGAAAAGGTCCAAAACAAGATCTGGGAATGGAAACAAAAATTAAAGCTCCTCCCTAGCGGAGTCGCCAATTTCTGTTGTAGGTGAATCCCCCTGCGGACAAGTGGATTCCCTCTTGGTCTCTAGATTCTTAAGGCCAAGATAGAAAAGTGATTAACATGGTCACTGACTTCCTTTTAGATATAATCAAGATAATAAATGAAAGAGAAGGAGAAATATATGTAGCTTATTAGCGACGTTTGTCCTTGCAAAGTCCAGGCTGAGCTTCGATCCCGAGCTCCCTGATAGGTCCTGTAAAACAAACAAAGGTACAAAATAATTCCTACTTTACTGAGATTAGCTCAAACATAGATCCATATACTATATAAAAACTCATATGGAACAAGAATAAGTTTGAAAGAAACATGCCAAGCATTGATTATTAATGAGAACAAGTAAAAGTACTTACAATCCTTTGAATGAAGGTGCAACAACTTCTTCCAGTTCTCCTTGTCCAGCCCCTTTGCTCAAATAATCTCCACTGATTTCTTTGATGACATATCACTCATGAGATCATAAGTTTGATGTAATTCTCAATATCCATTGTACCTTTCACCATGAGAAGGCCTCCTTATATAACCTTGGAGAGGTCCAACCACTTGAGAGATCTTTGGAATAAGTTGAGGATTCCTCTCCTTCAGTTGAGGATCTTCTCTAAGATCATGCCTTGACCATCTATTCGAATCCAACAACCTTCAGGAATTGAGGGATTCTTCCCTGATTTTCCTCAACAAACCCAAAATTTTCTCAGAAAAAGGGTTGCGCTCCCCCAAAAGGGTGCACAGGGTGCTAAATCACTTCCCCAAAGAGGCTCAGGGAGCGCCAACATTCATTTTTTAGTAGTTCTTTCAATGGGAAAAGGTTTGTACTTATTGTCAACTGATTTCTCTTCTTCCAAACTAGCCTTTGAGGTGTCTTAAGTGTCTTTGTGATGTCATTAGGGGCACGACATATACGATATGGTAGTATGATTTGTGACACTTGCAACACTTATAGTCAAGATGCGACACTTACAACACTCGTAATGACGACACTTGTGACACTATTGAAGTGAGTAATTTTGAGGTGTAACATCTCCAAAGGTCCGAGGTTGAGTGAAAGCCTTTTTTGTAGATGTATTAATGATTGGTTCCAGCCTCAGAGTATATTCTAATTGTTTTGCATCCCCTCGAGAAGAGCCTTCTCCTACCTCTAGTTATTTTAGCCTGGGCACCCTCGACGATCGTCTAATGGTTGGATTTCTTGGAGACATTGTCCCTGTAATTGAAATAAACCTTCAGATACTATGTAAAGAATAGAGTCAGATAGAAAATATATGAAATGAAACCACTTAAAATCCACAGACTTGGATACATACCTGTAAAGCTTGCTAAACTTGGTTATTTGATACTCATAGGATCTCTGCATATTTTCAATTACTCATCTTGATTCTTTGGATGCTCCGAATTATTTTGTGTGCAAAATGATTTCATTTACAACGATTCAACATAATTTAAACCAGAGAAGAACTTACCATGTCACATCATCCATTCAATTCGGGTGATGAGTGAAATTTAAATAAATTTTTCGCCAAATCTCTACAACTTAAATTCATTGTGGGTTGACAGCGAAGGCACGGAGGGTGATGTGGTCTATTGGGGATTTTAAATGGTTGTTTTGATTGATTCACAAGGTAGAAACTAATGCTATATTTGGTATTAATTAGTCCCTTAAATTCTCATGAATCCGATCGTACCTAGTACTAAAACGTCCCATTGTGTCTCTCTCTTAATGGGTGGATCAGGGATCGACGATGTGCCATGGACATTTTTTGTTGATATCCTTTTGCAAAAAACCTTCGACGCCCATCAATTTCACCGTAAAAATTCTATCGTGGAAAAGATGACTCAAAGGTGTGACTTATACTTAGTGTTATAACCCTAATTTGCACCATACATGCTTACCTGGCATCAGGCCATCTTAGATCCCTTCTTTGCCAAAGAACTGCTGAACAACTCTTTAAAAAACCTCTTTTATAAGGGCCCATTCACCCTACTCCATTACTGCATGCGTGTACATGCTAGCTGACCTAAAACATCCTATGTGGACCTACAAAAGCACAAAAAAAGGAAAGTTGTCGATGGAACACACAACTTTGGGTGAGTTAAATGAAACTCCTGGCCATGCATGGCCAAGGGCTCGTCCAAATACCTAGCTTATTCTAGCCTATAAAAGAAGGGTTAGGGGTACCATTTGGAGGAGGAGAATAAGAGTAAATAAAATCTACCCAATTGCACATTCCCATTGTCCCAACCCTTTAGCCATCCTTGTGCCAAGAGAGATACAAAGAAAAGAAGTTGGAGGACATTTGAAGAGAAGCCCAGGATCAGGTTCGCAGAGAAGTGGCTAGTCTCGACGTTGTAAGTTGATTCATTAAAGTTAATAATAAAGAGATGCTTTTCCCATCCCACTATATGAGTTCTTCATAGTTTAACAAATATATGTTTAAATCTCTAACCCATTAATCTGTAGAACAAATGCATGTAGATTTTGTTGCTTTTTTTGTACGTAGGTCAGTCTTGAGAGGATAGCTGCCAACAAGCAATCAAGCGTGAAGAAGGATCGACATCAAATGTACGGAACAAGGTATGTTCATGTAACCATGTATTTTCTTGAAAGAAATGGGGATTAAGTCTGGGACGATGGTAGAAAGTAGGAATCTTTCGGTCTTATCTGCATGCATAATATAACCCTAAATGCTAGTCCGTAGGGGGATTTCCCACCACAATAGAATTGGTGACCATACTGGGGAAGTCTCTAGGGTTCCTGGGAATACTTTTGGGTAGTTTTAAAAGACTGGTTTTCTTTCCTGTTTTTTGAAGTTTCTGCAAAGTCTGAGCTAACAGAGAGTTTGGTCTTCCATAACAGCTATCTCTGTTATTTAATTGACTATGTTTTTTTGAGACCCACAGAATTACACGCAGCTTGCATAAGGTCTATACACGTGTACCCGTGCCCTACTTTCTTACAGCCCGCATGGAAATGCTAGCTGAAGAAGTAACAATAGCGTGTAGATTCCAAAATTTTTTTGAGGTAGTCATCCTCTTCCCTGTCAGAATCAGTCATTGTCAGGGGTTTTCTAGAACTCTTTCTAAGTCTTGGTTGTTTGCAGTCTCATCTCAGATTGGTTTGTTTTACGAATTTTTTCCTTACATTGTTTTCTTTTTTTCTGTTAAAGAGAGTGTCTAAGCCTTCAAGAGATCCCGGTGCTCAATATCAGTGGTCTCTTCCTGGTTTGGATTGTCTCTTTTTATTTGTTTCAGAGTTTTAGAGATACACACAGCCTATATAAGGCCATCACGCGTGTACACACCCTCTGGCTCTACATAGCTCGCGTGCACACGCTTGTTGTTGGATTGTCAGTAGTGTGCTTATGCAGGATAGTTTTTTTTGATGGTAAGACAGACATCCTTTCCCTTGACAAGATTTATACCTCTCAGGTTTTTGAATCTTTGTCCTAGTAGTCAGTAGCTTAGGGTTGATCTTAGCCTTAGCTTGCTTTTTTCATTTAAAAGAAGGGATGATTTTAGGGTCTAAATTTCTCTCATGGGCTAATTTTCCATGGTTTTTCCAAAAACGAGATTCATTATTTTAAAAATTATTCACCCAAATTCTATAGGATAAAATTATTTTACCTTAAAAATCGCCAAACTTTTATAAAAACTATATAAAATAATTAGAATTTGAATATTTTTACAAAATATCGCCAAATATTTATAGTTGACATATGAAGGATTAGTAAGATTCGCCAAGGTTTCTACATTTTAAAATAAATTTCCATCCTTAAAATCATCCCTGTTTAAAAGTTGTCATTAAAAAATTTCTTTAGGGTTTTTAGACAAGTGTGAGAGTCCTGTTTTAAGTTGCTAGTGTGTGATTTCTTGAAGTGATTCTTTGCGATCTGTGATTAGGCTAGAAGTTTTTTCTTGGTTTTTGACTTGTTGATATTTTTCCTTTTTTCTTTGTCAGCATTCAAATAAAAAAAAAATCTCTTTCATTTTCTTGTTTGGTTGAAAAGTGTGGGTTTGCATTCGTAACCATGGAAAAGTATTTTCTTTCTTAAGTTCTTGATAGTTTACTTAGATCGTAAGTAGCTCGTAGTTGAGGGAAATCCTTCTTTAAGTTTGTTGATTCAAAAGATCTTAGAATTTTTTATTTTTTTTTGAAAAGTTGTTGAAAATTTGCGTTAAGTGAAAGTTTTTGTTTCCAACTTTCTATTCATTTTTTACTTTCGTCTTTCAAAAATCATTAGTTTCACTTTCATACCCCTTGACATAAGACAAGCCATAAAATTAACACTAAATCTAAAATTTATTAGACTTTTATGTTTGTAGGGTTAACCAACTAGTTCAAGATTAGGGCCTTGGATTAGGTTGGAGAGGAAACTCTTCAAGGCCATTAAAATATAAAATTGGAGTCTGAGTTAGGGAGTGTCCAAGTCTAGTATCGTGAAATTTATCTAGGACCCCCCTCTAACATAGGGGATAAACATGAGGTCACGTGCGGAAAGGTAGTGGAGATAACCCCTCCAAAGCTGGACCAATCGTAATGGAGAACACATATAGAGGGTTTGTTTTGGGATTTCATCGATTGCATTTTCCATGAGGCTTCGTGGGTCTCAAATCTGTTCGAGGTCCTCAGTTTTCTTCCAGACCACTTGCTTTCGATACCCTTGACAGGTTTCGGGCTTGATACCCTTCTCATTATGGTATACCCAACTTTCGACTATACCCGCCTGGTGATTGTTCGTGCGCTGGCAACCTAGTTGCCTATCTTTTTTAGGGACATACATAGGTGACTGCGGTGGTATACTGCGGTACCTAGGACAGAAATAGGGACACACTTTGTAGAGTATACCTGGAGGGTTCTTCTATTTTTGAGTTGCACTTGCACCGGTAAGTTGCTCTAATGTTGGTTGTTGTAACTGTTCTTCCAATTAATTTAGTGTTTTCCTGTCTTATCTTATAGGAACTTTTTTATTGCGTGTTGTTTTTGAATGGTTAGACTACCCTAGTGTGTCTTTGATCTTCTCACACAGTGGAGGATCACGAGATCTGTCGGTCATGAAGGATTCTTGGCCTGCCGCCGGTTACACTGGAGCCACCCCCACTAACACTAAAGAGAAAGTTAGACGAACAAGGGTCTTTTGAAGCAACGGGTCACAAGAAATTGTGCCCAACCAACATCCAGAGGAATTGGCCATTTTAGACCTTGGAGAAAAATATTTTGGTCTGGTTGAGACCTCCACCATTGATCTTTCAACACCCACCATCGTATCGATTCATCCTTACGAGTGCCAGACAGTGTCGCATGCAACAAAGGAAACAAATGTTGTTACTCCTTATGGGAATTCTTCAATTCCCACTATGGTTGTCACCATAGGAGAGTTTCCACCTCCTAACCCACCGTCATCAGTCTAAGCCACCATGGTCTCGACTGCCTCTACATCGCACAGTGGTCCGATCCCGTCTCTGGCGATGGACACAACCCCTTTCACATCAAGTGCGACAGGCCCTTCGTTCTCATACGGGATGCCTAGTTCAAGGACAAGTCCCATACTTTCCTACTCCACTTCATAGACTTCAGGTCTGGGGGCAGGGAGCTCTAACGCTCCTCTGCAAGGAAACATGGGGGGAAATCCTACTCCTTTTAACGCTTTCCCTTATGGGGGGGGTCATATACCTCCTTCGTCCCCTTCACTCGGTGGCTCACATCAGCAATCCGCTGGGCCACCTGCACACCATAGTTTATTTGGAGTGGGGAGTCAAGGACCACCTTTGCATAATATGCTGGTAGGTTCAACACCATTTTCTTTGTTTGGTACATTTGGTAACAATGCCTTCTCGTCAGCTACTTTCCCAACTAGGGGCAACCCCAGTTTCGGACAATCTATTCCTATGCAGGGTACTATTCCTGCATAGGGGGCCCACCCAGGAACTTCTTCCACAGTAGGGACTTGGAATTATTGGTAGGGATCAGTTCCCTCGTCAAGAATGTCGATCTGGGGTAATTATTTTCACAATCAATGGAGCCCTGAACAAAGCACTATGCCTATCCCCATGGGACCGACATGGGGCAATCCTTCCCAAAGTCCTTTGAATGTAATGCATGCCCAACCATCTATGTCCTATTTTGGAAATCAGCTGATGATGTCTCCTCACACGCAAAATCCATATGCTGGCCATGGCGATGGTTTTTACCAGAACCTAGGCCAGTAGCCAAACTTTTCCTGGCAACCTGGTGCTAGTCAAACTCCAGGCCCCTTTTTCCCAGGTTATCACCAACAACCCAAACTACCCTTCCTGGCAACCTTTCATTTTATAGACTTGACAAGGTCGTTGAATGACCCTATCTGTCATGATCTGTGTTGGCCTTCTATACTGACGAAGTTGCCTTCGGACATCCCAAAGTTTGAGGCCAAGCCTAATGAAGATCTAGGAGATCATGTGACTACCTTCCATCTTTGGTGCTCATCTAACTCATTGAAAGATGACTCCATACAGTTGCAATTGTTTCAATGTACTCTCATTGGGAGTGTCATGAAATTGTACATTGAGCTCGATCGCTCAAGCTACTCTTCCTTCGATGAGCTGGCGATGGCTTTCCTAAACCATTTCCAGTTACTTGTGAGATACGACACTGGCACCGAATTGCTGGCCAATTTCTCACAAACAAAAGTGAACCATATCTCTGATCACAATGAGAATGGAGATGCCCAAAGAGTTTAATTAAGGTACCAGTTCCACCAACATTCCTTCTCGAGTGGTTCCTTAAGTCTTTGGTCCCATAGTTTTCCAAAGACGTCGTGATGTCGAGAGTTTTTACTGAAGAAGACACCATCATGAGAGCTCAACAACTTTAGCTAATATATTCTCAGTCCGGTTTATTATACAAGATCTTGCCAAATGCACCACGCTCAATACTTGATAACACCAGATAGAGAGCTGGACCACATGCCGATGGTATTGTTGGTTCAGCACAAACAAATCCCGCTGAGAAATTGACAAAGCAGTTGTAGCAGTTGTCTATACAACACACAACAGCCAGACAAAATATTGCTTTGGATTCTCCCCCTACCAAAACGTCGGATGTACACACAGTGAAATTGACTAATCCAAAGGCCACCCAATATCCTAAAGGAAAGAAAAAACAATGAAAGAAGGATAAGGGGGATAAAAAACCTACCGATAATGCTGGCGGGGACAACACTGAGAAACAAAAGGTGAGCTATCCATGCAACTTATGCACGGAAGACCACCCGACCCATCTATGTCCTCGGCTTGCAGAAGCCCAAAAGTTTGTGATGGAGCAACAACCTGCTGTGTTAAAAAATCCATTTCAACATGGGCAAAATCTAACCCAAGCCTCTGCAAGCACGGAAGGGGGAAGCCAAGGACCCTCTCCGTCTTCGAACAACCCCACATTTGTGAATGTATATATGGTGAAGGGTGATGCTTTTATATCGACTAGAGCGCATGACTATAGTAAACCAAGAACTTCTGAGAAGGGCAAAGAAGCCGAACTCCCATCTCTTCCTCTACAGATTGAGAAGACATTGGGCGAAATAATGACACACATCTACAAAGGCGCATTTAAAAAATCTTCTCACAACCCAAATGCAAGGGCCGCCCAGAACTATTATGTGGTGGAACATTTATCACAAACCCCTTGTGCGATGTCCTCTTTGGAGGTCCTCCAAAGTTTCCCTTTCTAGAGGAAAGCCTTCTTAACCTCTTTAGGATCTACCAAGACTTGTAATCTAGGTACAATCATGCTGGACACAACCGACCTAAAACCTCGTTTTCCTTACCACGTAGAGTTTCATATAGTAGTGGCTTATCCCACGAAAATTTTTACTCGGAATATCTTCCGTACGGTGGTCGATGAGGGAGCCTCGACATGCGTTATGTTGTTGGCATGTTGGAAGGCCATTGGCCAACCTATTTTGTCTCTGTCACCTACTCTTCTCACTTCTTTCGACGGTCATTCATTTTGACCACATGGTATCATTCCCTCTTTCCTCGTGCAGTTAGGAGGGAAGACCGTGTGTGTCGAGGTAGAGGTATTTGACGCTCCCCTCGACTATAACCTCTTGTTAGGAAGGATATGGACTTATGCCATGCAAGTCGTGGTTGCTACATTTTTTTAGGTCTTGTTGTTTCCACACGAGGGTCGGATAGTGACCATCGATCAATTGTCTTTCTCCAGACCTGACCCTTCATTGGGGTTGTTGACACTTAGAACTGAATTTGGGTTGCAAAAAATCAATCCCGAGGCAACCTCGAACCACTTTGGATTGGAAGCTGCCCCCTCCCAACCCGAGAGGGATCTCTCGAACAATGTCACAAAATGATCTTCAGTAGGTGTGAAATGGTGGGCAGATTTATGGGTAAATGATGGTCTTGGATTTTTATGGTTTGGGGGTTAAACCAAGGAAATGGTCCATTGGGCATGGAGTCAAGTGAAAACCGAGGAAAGGAAATAATAGAAGTGATCATATAACTTGCGGAAAGTGAGGCAAAGTAAGTCTATCTTTCAGCAATTTGATAATCATGATGCGGTAGCAGAAAAAGGAAAGGAAAGGCCAATGTAGCAGAGAATATATGTAGAATTATGGAAGTGTAGACTGGTCTTACACCCGCTGATAGATGGTACAGAGGAAAAATAGTAAACAATTACAGAAGACCAAAATTCATTTTCTATAGTAGTGGTTGTACTAAATTATAACGAAGCACATCAGTTAGGAATATGAAAAAAAAAAACTTGTACACAGTCGTGACGAAATAAGGAAGAAATAAACAATATGATAATGACAATATCAACTGTGGGTAAGGAAC
This sequence comes from Picea sitchensis, assembly GCA_010110895.2. Classification (NCBI taxonomy): domain Eukaryota; kingdom Viridiplantae; phylum Streptophyta; class Pinopsida; order Pinales; family Pinaceae; genus Picea; species Picea sitchensis. The sequence continues at coordinate 249,473 of SNQJ01S0007124.1, forward strand.
ATATAAATGAGTTCCAAACAATTTTAACATAGCTGAAATAAGGGAGAACATACTGAACGAATCGACCGTGATGAATCTCACAGTCACAAGTGAAAAATCTTCTGTATTATTTCATTCCTAGTTTACAAAATAACTCAGCATTAAAAAGGAACCCCTCTTCACAAGAGGTTTTTTCCCAGCTCGCCCCCCGCGCCCCTCTCGTTGTTACATCAATCCATCTTTTAAAAGAAAAATCTAAAACTCTTTGTGTTCCGGGAATCTGAAATGGTTTGCCTCCTCCGGACTGTGTGACTGTCGGATGCGCTGCCAACTTTTTGAACCGTCACTAATCATTTGACACCTCGTCATTCCTTCCTTGACACTTGGAAGCTATGGTTTTTCTTTTCAATATTAGAATCCATCCATTTTTGAAACATGGTTCATTCACATTGTCATCGTCTCGTGAACAGTTTACATAGGCATCAATGTATCCATCTTCAAACAATTTTGAATCTTCTGTCCACATAAATATATGTAGCCTTCGACCTTCACCAAATCTTGTTTCTTGAAGAAGTTTCCGGCTATTCTTGATGAATTTATTTTTCGAGTGCCAATGATATGGGAAGCATTATCTCCTTGATTTTTCTTCCTCTGAATAAATATACTCAGAAGCCTCCCAATCCCATGCAAGGCAGTTGTCTTACCTTCTTTCCTTAGATAATCTAGTTTCTGAAATAAATATTTATGATAACTTCGAACAACGGCATGTGGAACTTCTCTTTCATGTTTCCTAGATGAAGCTGGTTTAGCTTTCTTATTTGCTTTTATGATTCTTTGAGATTCAACCTGACTATAGATTTTGCAAACATTTGAATAGCCATCAATATGCACCGAATGAAATAATCCAAATGCAAATATGTCTTCAACAATTCCCAATAGCCTTGTCCTCCAGATATATGCAACATCATTCTTAGAGCGTTCTTTAGAATTGAATTCTCTTGTCAGAACTTCTAGCAGTGGCAGTAATGGTTCAAGCAGTTTTTTCACAATGACAGGAAATACATTCTTTGGATTAGGATGTGACCCCAGATACCTTGTACATGATTCCAACACTAAGCATACACGCTTTGGAAGAACAAATTGGCCATCCTCTGGCAGCTCTTTGGAGAACACTCTTTGACCTAGACTAGCTGCTTCCAAAGATGAGGAAGCCCACAAATCCAAAGTAGGATGGAAGTATCTTCCATGTAAAGAAAACAATACCTCTAAAGCTTCTGTAAATTCTTTCATAAGAACTCTTGGAAAAATCATTTCTGATTCGGGTTTGACATGTTCAAGTGATATGCATGGGAACCCGTTGTGAATATCTCTATCATTATCTTGAAATGATATTGCTGCTATGAGCACACAATTTATTGGGCACATCATATTTGGTGAAAAWTTTTCTCTCTCCAAGTATTCAGACTGCAAACACCACTTAAATATTACCTAGCATCGAGCAAGCAAACAACCATCATTCTGTGTTGATATTTGTGGTACAACATTCTGCTTGGTTGATGAGATTAGAATTGATTGCATCCAATCACAGAGTAGCAAAACCAGCTGTGGCCTGCCCATCCGGCTTTTCTCCCATGGCAAACTCAAATTCAAACTCTGTTGTTGATCTTTAAGGGATTCCATAAATAGATATGCTAAGTCAATCTTCTAAGAGTCAGTCCACCAACAAAATATCCTGCCCCATCAATGTCTTGAAATGATAATGCAATCAACACTGAAGCTTGGGGTGATGCTAATGTTAAAGCCTCATAACCATATAATAGAGCTGGATGAGAACCATTAAGAGCAATTCCTTTCTTGGATACAATGAACGTTGGTATCTGAGTTCCATCCATGCTCTTAGCATTGTTGTACAAGACCTCGAAGGTGAGACAAGCCTTTAGAGTACGTCTGTACAGATTGGTCCGGCTAAAAATATATAGAAACCGGAGAATAGAAGCACTGATACTGGTTTGGTCTATTCCCATCCCCGTATGGACGCAATGAATGATCACAACGATGGAGCCACCCAAAAATGATGAGTATAAAGCTGACAATGCAAATTCTGAAACTGCCCTTCTTGGTTCATCTCCTATTTCCGACAAATCGACCGAAAAAGACAATGAAAATGTACAGCTGAGAGATAATGCCCAGGCACCCGATCATGCACCACAACAAGAGTCTTCTGACATAGCACAGGGGAAGGAGGAAGATATCATGACCCAGCCATCCAACAACGCAGATGATTTTACGTCTCTAGTCTCTCAGAAAGGAATTATGCAGACACCTCCCAAGGTTGAACAAACCATCAAACCCCCATTGAAAAAGATCCCGATTTTGCTACCACTAGAGAATCAGTCTTTTCGGCATACAATCCATAAACTTGTCCACCTTTACCTGGTGTGTATGATTCAGGATAGTGAACAATGCGAGATGAATATGGAGAGGAGGGGATTCCGTTGATAGATTGATATCATGCCATATTTCACTGGTTCCCTGCCTTGGCATCTCTGTAACTAGTGCCAGAAACGGTAATCCGTTTAGCAATGAATTGGTCGGCTCTCCCAAAGCACTTTTTTATTCACACACTGTAATATAATGCGTCGGAGTGAAATCGTTCTTGTTGGGAATAGGGTATCGAACCGATCTCTCTGGAATGCGGTTGTTGCGCTGGAACCCTAATTTTGGGTTTCGATGGAAGAGAATAGGTAATCCAACTCTAATTCAGTTGAATTCCCGAAATAGAGCGGTGTGTGAGTCCTCTTCGTGGATTCTCTTGCATGCGCATTGTCTTGTGACTGTTTCATTAGCAATAATTTATGTAGTCTGTCTTTTTCATCTCTCTAGCACCTGGGGAGATCTGGAGGAGGTGGCTCCAATGTTTCCACATAATTGTGACCATTTTTTAACTAGAAACGCCATAATGTAATGAGGCTAGAGTGGTGACACAACATTCTTTGAAGGGAACATCAAAAATGCTTCTGACGACTCTGAATAGCTACCAGATTCTGTTCTGGAGAAAGGATTGGTAGTACTGGACTCCTGTCCTAAAGAGTTGGGTAGACCGGTTTTTGAAGAATAATACGCTTCGTGAGAGGTGCAGGTGGATAAAGAGTGCCACCTGGTGGCGATGGAGACAATTCGTTGAGCTCTGTGGGTGATCCTTGCAGCTCCCACCAAACAAAGAAAGAAATCGGTGAGTTGAACTGCAGAGCAAACCACCAAGTCTCCTTCATTTATAGGGTTGATCCCTGACGCTGCAGTCAACATCAATACAAGTGCTATTAGCTGGCTGATGCTAATTGTAAGCAAAGATGTTGGAATAAACATCCGAAAACGATGACTGGTAACAAAAATATGGTGGTCGATTCTCATATGCTCCTTCAAAAGTACGTGGACCTCAGAGCTATACTCTTCTAAAAACTTTTTGTAGCCCTCAAATCGAAGAATTTGAAGATGGCATGTAATACGGAAAAGAACGCACAACAAAAAGAAAACACCCATTCTATAAAAACATGAAATCAGAACTGAGAACAGGGATAACCAGAGTGAATATTATGAAGACAAACCACGAAAATACTATATTCAGTTTGGTAGATTGATCAAGCCCCCAACACCGTAAGCTTGTTCTGAATTGCCTCAGTTCATCTTGTCTGTTGGATTTCAGTCTTTTGTAATTCTTATGCAACAAGGAGGGGGTTCTTTGAATCGCACGACCCTCAACACTGAGATTTGAAATATTGTGACGAGACATCATGTCGTCATCCTAAGAATAGCGCTCAATGCCGGGACCTTGACCTTCTTCTACATTCTCAAAAATTGCGTGCTCACTTGCTAACAATGAAATTTTTGAATCTCCATCCCTGATATCCATTATGTCTGCCAATCCGCAGAAGGGTCTCGCTCATAATGCAGGGATTTATCTTGGAGGCGATTTGGGCAAAAGCACCTGAGTTAAATCGGAAATTTTCAATATCTGTTACATTATAGGCTCCATCTAGGGATGGTACTTTCCAGTAAAGTGCCAAGAACAGTAGACCAGATGACTTCATCCATTAAGCGACCTTACGCGAAAGCTGTAATTCTGAGTTCTCCTACCAGTGAAATCACCATCAGAAACTTTTAATCAAGTCGCCAGAGCATGTCCAACCAATATTTTCCTATGAACGGTTTCTCAACCAGGCCTTAGGACTATGAAAATGTCGTTCTCCCAGGGATAGATATCAACTTCAAAATCCCCGGCAATGATGCTAAAATGTTGACACTCAGAATTGAATTTGGGTTGAAGCAAATCAATCCCGAGGCAACCTTGAACCACTTTGGATTGGAAGCTTCCCCCTCCCAACCCGAGAGGGATCTCTCGAACAATGTCACAAAATGATCTTCAGTAGGCGTGAAATGGTGGGCAGATTTATGGGTAAATGATGGTCTTAGATTTTTAAGGTTTGGGGGTTAAACCAGGGAAATGGTCCATTGGGCATGGAGTCAAGTGAAAACCGAGGAAAGGAGATAATAACAGTGATCATATAACTTGCGGAAAGTGAGGAAAAGTAAGTCTATCTTTCAACAATTTGATAATCATGATGCGGTAGCAGAAAAAGGAAAGGAAAGGCCGATGTAGCAGAGAATATATGTAGAATTCTGGAAGTGTAGACTGGTCTTACACCCGCTGATAGATGGTACAGAGGAAATACAGTAAACAATTACAAAAAACCAAAATTTATTCGCTATAGTAGTGGTCGTACTAAATTATAACGAAGCACATCAGTTAGGAATATGAAAAAAACAAACTTGTACACAGTCGTGACAGAATAAGGAAGAAATAAACAATATGATAATGACAATATCAAATGTGGGTAAGGAACATATAAATGAGTTCCAAACAATTTTAACACAGCTGAAATAAGGGAGAACATACTGAATGAATCGACCGTGATGAATCTCACAGTCACAAGTAAAACATATTCTGTATTATTTCATTCCTAGTTTACAAAATAACTCAGCATTACAAAGGAACCCCTCTTCACAAGAGGTTTTTTCCCAGCTCGCCCCCGCTGTTGTTGGGAAATTATACCCTACAGACTAACAAGCTAGGGCTTAAACTTGCATGCAGATCATGACCCTTCAGAAATTACTTTTAACCTTCTACCCCAAACCTAAAACCCTTTTTCACATGCAAACATGGAAAGAACCAACTAACCTTTTTATCGACGGTTGATGTAGATCCTCCGTTGTGCTTTATCTCCTTGCGTCTGCTGCTCCTTCCAAAAAGTGATCTTGCAATCAAGACAAAACTACACATGCATGCTATTGTTCTACTAGAGGGTTAGAGTTTAAACATAAATCAAATGAAACACATAAGACTCGTGCATTTGGGACGGGAAAAGTATCTTTTTATTAATCTCAAGATGAATCAACTTACAATGATTATAGAGACCGGCCACTGTTCCTTGATCCTGATCCTGGGCTCCTCCTCTTCTTTGTCCTCCAACTGCTTTGCTT
>SNQJ01S0007124.1:269059-287076 GCA_010110895.2 Picea sitchensis
TAGAATGAGTTCCATTTTCTTTTCTTTTCTGTAAGAGAATATTAGAAAATTAATATTTAATGTTAAATTAATTATTTGTACCTAATAGAAAAAATTAATGATTACATACATTTGAAGCACGTTGTTGTTGAGGTAGCTCCTCCTGCAATGGAACTATGTCCAATTCTTTGACCATCTTCTTGTACACTTTTTTGGACATTCCTACTGACATATTTCGTATGTCAGCTCATTGGTCCTCTGGGATTTTCATAATTTTCCTGAAAAAATAGCATTCGTTCATTGGTACTCTGGGAAAGTAAGCCTATACATTCGTTCCACTATATCCCTCATAGTTATGTAAAAAGTTTCCCTCTTTGATTAATCTCCAACACCACTCCAGATGAGCTAAGGACCAATTCATCATCATTTACATATTCTATATTAATTAATTTTTTTTTGTTATGATAACATTTTGTTCCCTTGTTTTTGGTGCCTGTAGAACATTAAACATATGTGAATTAATAGATTGTTTGAAACATTTCATCAAATATTCTTAAGTATATTATTAATGAAAATTCAAAAAAAACACATATTGAATAGTATTTTTTCATTCACGTGATTCATCCCTCTGCAATTTTTCCATCAAGCTTTTACTCTCTTCTACACTTAGATCAGAAATAATCTTATCAAGCTTCCTAATTTTGTGGCCCTACATAACACACACTAACCAATACATATTAGTTAAACTTACATATAGTTCAACCATGTTAATTTTGTATAGAATTTACACAGAACTTGTCTTTTTTGTTTTTTCGGATGTGTCATCATTGTGTTGACAAGAACTTTTCTTATTTGAACTCTTCTCACTCATATTTTTATCAATATAAAACTTGTACCAATCAATACAGAAATTATTAAATATATTTTATAAATAAATCACATGATTTTCAGCGAAAAAAATCATTGTAATCGGTGCGCTTTTTGTATACAAAGCATCAATGTGTTTATTACATAAAATGCATCGGTGCATTCCATATAACAAAATGCACTGAACAATTTAATTTTTTTTTTTTAATATTCTGAACTACAATAATGTGATGTATATAGAAGACATCGCAGCAACTACATTGAAAACAAAAACATAGCAAAAAAATTAAACATTCCTAAAAAAAATAGAAAAATTAAACACCAATGATAAGAAAAAAATTTAAAATTATGTGACAGCATTTTCTATGTTTTTTATATGAGAAAACATCAGCGATATTTTTTTTTTTGCACCATGTTTTTTAGAATTAAAAAGAAAAAATAGGCTTTATTGGTGCTCCTTAGATATAAACGCATCGATGTGTTTCTGTCGAAATGGCACACTGGAAAATCAGAAAACGTTTTTAAAAACAAAACATCAAATCGAAAACAGTTTAAAAAAAAATATTAAAAAGTCAAAGGACCAACTGCATTTGGGATCCGATGCAATAGGTGGTCCATTTTCATCACATTCCAAACACTTATATAAATAAAAACAAACCCATTATATCTAAAATACCTAAAACGAAAAGCCCTAATTTTGAAGTGATAGAAGGAGTTAAACCCTAGGGTGAAAGTTTGTCTTCACGTAAGCAAAAAAAATAAGGGTTTAAGTTAAGTATGACTTTTTTTTTTGAATGTAGGGTTTTGAGTGAATCACATAACCCTCAAATCCTGATTTTCTAAATATTTATGCTATTCCAAAGTATTATTCTTATCTACAGTGCTTCCCAGTATGTCTCTCTTCCAAATCTGTCTCCTGTAAATTTTGGAAAAATAATGAAAATATTGAATACCTTCTTAATATTAAAAAACTTTATGAAAAGGATTTTGAGTGAATCACCATACCCTTAAAATTCTCATATTCTGAATAATACTATTGTTCCAAAGTATTCTTGCCCTCCATAGTGTTCCTTTGTATGTCTCTCTTGCAAGTCTCTCCCTTGCAAAATTTTGCAAAATAATGAAATAGTGAATAGTTTTTAAGTATTTAAATGACTTTATGAAATTCGATTCCCACTATTTTTTTAATTATTTAAAAAAAATCGTGTTTTTTTTTTACTTTTTCGACACGATGGTGTTTTTATGTAATACGCACAGGTGTGGAAATATTACATTACGCACTGGTGCATCCATATTAATTGACTCACCAACGACATATAATTGTTTTTTGTTAACAAAATCTCGAAACATGGTGTGGTTAATTTTTCAACGCACCGGTGCTTATTATTACTATGCGCACCAGTGTGTTTGTGGTTTATAAGCACACTGGGGATTTTAAAGTTATTTGCACACAAAATAGTATATTAATCTCAAATTATCTTTTAGGATGAATTCACATGACTTACAATACTTCAATATACATTTTATGTTTTATGTCGCCTTATTCTTAAAAAATGGTTCCAAAACTATATTCAAACTCAAATTGTGGTATGGTCCTCAAATTTTATTTTAGATCAAATGGTCAATTCTTCAAATTCTGGCCCATTCCATATTGCTCAAAGTCCTTCGCGGAGTTCTCCCTTTCCATATCCAATAAGTTTAACTTATTTTATTTATGTTTCGATTATCTCATTGAATTTTTTTTATCCATGTCATTCTGAATAAAAATATATCCAAATTTGCAAGGTCCTGATTTAGAATTGATTTCAGATGCAGAAAATATTCCAGTACCGGTTCAAAAACATTGAAAGGTCTTATCAAGATAAACATACTACAAGAAGTTGGTAGATGAAAATGGACAGTCGCTTTACCCTGCCAATTGTAACATTCCATCTTCCAACCGCAATCATGGGTCGACGATGGTAATAATTGTTTGGTATAATGTAATTTAAACAAACAAATTATTGCATTGTGCTTATTAATATCATCAATGTACTAATGTTCAATATTTTTGAAATTAGGATTCTGATGATGATGAGAAACCTACCTACCATCTTTTGTTTCACCCCACGACAATGTCAACCCGAGAGAAGGATACAATGAGAGCACAAATCAGAGAGGAAGCATACCAAGAATGGTTGAATTGAACACCTATTCAATTCCCATTATGTCCATATTCACAAATTAGGAATGACTACAACAATAGTAGTTCTTTAGAAGTTGGCAATGGAGACAATCAAAAAGAGTTTGGTATGGATGATTACTTACGGGATACGACTTCCATGGAGATAATGTTGTTAGATGCATTCCAGAATGATGAGCTAGAGGATGATTCTCATATCAGTGATACCATTTTCGAAAGACTAAAATTTGCTTCCACCAACCCTCTCCTTGGACCTAGTGCCCAGTCAAAGTCTACCCAACTTGGGACAACAATGTTACTATACAACATGAAAGCAAAGGTTGGCATGTCAAATGCATGTTTCTTGGAAATATTGAGGTAATTGACCAACAAGTGCCTTGTATTAATTTTGAGAAATATTTTCAAACAATCAACATTAGAAATGGTTTCTTTTATAAATGTTACATGACCTTGTACATTTCTATTTCCCACTAACTGCAGGATATTGAAAGATAAGGTTCGTCCTAGTTATAATGTTTTTCCTGGTAGTTGCGAAGAGGCAAAGGAGTTGTTGAAAATGTTGGGTGTTGAGTATATATCATATCATGCATGTCTGAATGATTGTATTCTATATAGAGGAGAATATGCAGACAAAGAGATATGTCTGAAATGTGGGCATGACAGGTACCATAAATCAAATAAAAATGGTAAATAGCATGGTCCTCCTCATAAGATATTGAGGCACATGCCTATAATCCCAAAGATCCAAAGGCTCTTTCGTTGCAAAGAATTAGATATGTTGCAGGGATGGCATGCCTTGCACAAAATTGATTTGGGAGTTATGCAAATCCCAACAGATTCAATAGCCATGAAGCATATAAAGAATACATGGCCAGAAAAATTCAAGGATGAAGTATGAAGTCTACGAATCAGCATAGAAATGGATGGCATGAACCCATATTCCCTCTAAAACACCAACTATTATGTTTGGCCTATAGTAGTGATCAATAACAATATCCCCCCATGGTTGTCTGTGAAGAATGAACATCTTATGTTGGCTCTTATACTCACTGGTAGAAGACAAGTTAAGAATATGGATGTCTACCTACAACCATTGGTAGATGAATTGAAGTAATTATGGGAAGGGATACATGTATACGATGTATCAATACCCATAGCAACAGAGAGTATTTTTATGTTGTATGGCATATGTTCTTACACCACACATGATTATGCAGGCTTAGGAGTTTATTTTCATATTTAATTTGGTGTGATTGACATTCTATTCTAAAATGCTAACGTGTTATGTATACAATAATTTCGCAGGTCTTGTATATAAAGGCTATCATGGATGTAAATCTTGTGGACATTCTCTAAAGGCTAGGTGTTCCAACCATCTATGAAATCCAGTGTACAACTACTCGAGGGTATTCCTTTGAGAATAACACCCTTATAGAAGAGAAACATATGCTTTCAATGGTAAACCAGAGAGAACCCAAAGGCCTACAATAATGACACTAGCAAAATGGCTTAGAGAATATGAGAGAGAGAAGGAGAAGGATATTACATAAATTTTCAATTCAAATGGGGTCTCTGTGTTCAATGATCCAGAATTCTTCGACGATTATGTTGAGAAATTTCCCATTGGGATGAAAAGGAAATCTATCTTTTATGAGCTCCCCTATTGTTATATTTCCTCACCCCATGTAACTTGCTTGGATGGCCTTTCCATTTCCNCTGTGTTCAATGATCCAGAATTCTTCGACGATTATGTTGAGAAATTTCCCATTGGGATGAAAAGGAAATCTATCTTTTATGAGCTCCCCTATTGTTATATTTCCTCACCCCATGTAACTTGCTTGGATGGCCTTTCCATTTCCGTATGCAGACTTGAAGTCCCCTTTTTGTACCTTCCAGAGCCAAAAAACATTTTTTTCCAAATATATGTGCCCTACCAGTTAGACAGCATGTGTATATGCAGGTTGCTCCACTACAGTCTGCGTACATCGGGTTTGTTGCTCAAAATTAAAAATTGTGTTAGGTTTCCATGTCACATCACAAGATCCATAATCCTTGACCTTCCATATAATGGAAATGTTCTGACTCGGCCCTTCAGTTCCATTTGAAGGCTATAAATTGGGCCATATCCAAGTTGTGGAGGATGAGAGAATTCAAATTTTGAGAGAAAAGATACTATGGAGAAATTTTCACTTGACATTGAGTCTGCATCCCTTTATCCTTTAAAGTCTGAACTCATTGGTCAGCCCCCAAGATCTTCCTTCTTTGATGGATAACTTCATTGCCTCTTTTATATGAGCTTGCCTTTTGTGGAGGATTGAAGTGGTGGAGGCCCAGCTAGAAGGGACTTAGTTTCTCGGTTCTGAAATGTATCGACATAGAAGTTTGTCACCTATACACGTGTGTTGATTATTTTAATAGAAATACTCTTTTCTCATCCAATTGATATCTGAAAATATTTGAATTATTATTCCATGGGCGTATTTGTCATGTATGTTAATGGATTATGCTATTTTATTTGCTAACATTATATATTATCACCATATGCCTATGTATCTTGGTTGTTGAGGACAAGTTGCAGGTATAAATATTTGATTTGCGTGCTCAATGGTGGTCTTCATCGAACGTCCGGACGAGGTAGTCTCTTGGTCTTGTCTTGTTAGCATTTTATTTTATATAGAATACTTGGGATTAGATTTGACTTCTGCATTCATTCTGTCTGTTGTTCTTTACCACATGCCATAGAGAGATTTTCCTTGTAACAAACTTGGTGACCATACTGGCGATTGAATCTTTTGTTTGGGGTTTGAAGTATTTTTCTCCTTGACTTGCTCTCTGTTAGCCTGATTTTCCTTGTCGTATGATTGCTTGATAGCCTATTTTTACTTTGCATATGAGTTTCTTGGCCTAATCCTTGCCCTGACAGTGTTTTACTACATATACCTAGGTTTTCCCTTGATAAGCACATACATACGTGAGTTGTCCTTCCATAGGGCGCATACATACGCGAGTTTTTCTCAAACAATCGCGTACATCAACTTTTTGTCTTAGTGTCTGAGTTTGGTGTTTCTTGGGTGAGTTTGGTTGGTTGTTGAGTCTTCTTGGGTCTTTGTCCTAACTGTTGAGTTCTTATAGAGTGACAAGAAAACTTCTTATTATTGAATTTTCAGGCGGTATTCTTTCTTATCATATTTTTCATTGGTTGTCCTTAAACATTGGTCTGAGTGTTTGTTTCCTGGTATCCTGTTTGGCTTGTCTCGTTTTGCTTGCAATAGGGTCGGTGTGTGAATTTGTTATTCATTCCTTGCATTTTCTTTTCTTTATATCAAAAATACAAAAAAAAAAAAATGCTCATTTTGCACTATGGAATTTGCTCTTTTGGGTACTTAGTATTGATCTTTATGCATGTGGAAAGATTGAATTTTATTGAAATTGTATAAGTTACATTGAAATTTTCATTTTAAAAGCTTACCATTCATTGAGAATTTGATATTAGGACTTAGCGGTATTTTTTTCATTTCTTTCATATGTTGAGTCATAATATCATCAGTTTTACGACCACACCTCTTGAGTAAACAAAGCCATTAAAATTAACGTTGATTTATTAAAATTGATTAGAAACGATTTTATTTCTCAAGGTACACAAACAAGCATAGGACATAGGGCCTTGGAATAGAATTTTGTGAGTAAACTTCTCCAAGGCTATTAAACTAAACATATGTGTTTGAACAGGGAGTGGTGAAATCCATTATGTAATTAGTGATGTTAGGAGGCTCTGCTCACATCAACGTTAAGCATGAGGTCACACAAATTTGGTTGTGGAGATAGCCTTCTAATACCTTCCTAGCATTAGAGATATTTATGTGGTTTCATTCATATATGGGGATCTTGCTAGTATCTTTACCTTAGTGAGAGGTAGTGCTTTCAATATTTTAGGCTTTGTTACCCTACTCATATGGTGGACCAGACTTATGATTGTTCACTTACACATTAGTTACATCATGGTGGATCTAGTTTCTTGACATAGGTAGCCACATAGGTTACTTGCAGGGGTTGTTTTGCAAGTACCCTGAGTCAGATAAGGGTCAGAAAGCACATAACCTTTATGGAGGATCACCTCTCCGAGGGGATCTTCTGACTACGTTGTTAAGCCCATGAGGTCCCTTATAACTTATTCTGATACCTCCAATATTTTGAAGGGAGTCTCAGGCCCCTCTTGGGCAAGTCATACCTACTCTAGTGAGGGAGGCCCCTTTTCAGCTACTATATAATGTTTGTGTGCATTTGGCCTTTTTTGTTTTACTTTGGTATTCTCTTTGATTGCTAGTTGGACTTAGGATTTAGTTTTATATCTCGAGTCTTGAGTCATCATGGAGCAAGACCATCCTCCTCATAGGTCTCACCGTTTGTTGAAGTTACCACTGCATTTTGAGTCTTTTCCGAAGTTGCCTTCTAAAAGGCGTAAAGTTAATAGACGTGGTACATATATCTCCACATCCTAGACTTGTGATTATCCAGTTATGGGTACTAAGTCAAGTCTAAATGACATTGGGATTCCCTCGAATCCTATACCTTATGTGAATAATGGGACTCCTTCAACTTCTTCAACCGCTTTGGTTGTTGTGTCGGACATTCCTATCCTTACTCCTATCTATCATGTGGTTTCCACTCGACCCATAGTAATGACCCCTTTCGGGTCTCTTTTTGGTACACCTAGATATAATGCTCAATCCATACCTTCGATCTCTAACCCTTTTTATTTTGGTATGCCCAATATGACATTGCAACTTTCATCCTCCATTCCAACGACTAATGAAAATCCTAGTGTTGGACCTGGGGGCATGGCTCCTATGCATACTCCTCTCTCGTTTGGTGGAGATCATATTCCCCAAATGAATCCTACAGTAGGAGGCCAGCCTCCTTTTCCTTCCGGGTCTAATCCTAGTCTCAATGCTCATGGATGGAGTACTCAACTGGGAAGACAAGATACTTCCTATATTATGTCCTTTCCCCCTTCTTCCTCCATGTTAATTCCAACAAACACATTTGTTATGATAAATCCACCTCTATCCTCCAGAATTCCACCCAGAGGGGGTCAATTTCACACTATGGGCAACCCCCAACTTGAAGCTCCTCCAGCTGGGGGCAATGTTTATAACCCTCATTATGTCATTTCGGCATGTATGGTGCCTATACAACCTCTTATGAATGCGTTTGGAGGAGGATATTACCCTACTGGACATGGCCATGGTATATACTAGAACCCTGAATGGTCTATAATCCCTCAACACCAATTTCTCCCAGGAGCATGGGATCAGACGTTGTAACCCCAACTCCCTTTTTTGGCCATGCTTAATCTTCCATATTTTTCAATATTAATTAATGACTCAGTGCGTCATGATCTGTCATGGCCGCTCGTCCCCACCAAGATTCCTTCAGACATTCTGAAATTCTAAGGCAAGACTTGCAAGGATCCAGGTGATCATGTTACAACTTTTCATCTTTGGCGCTCATCCAATTATATTAATGATGGTTCTATTTGTTTGAGACTCTTTCAACGCACCCTCATGGGGTTCGCAACAAAATGGTACATTGAGCTACCAGGGGGCATCTATGGAAAATTTAATCAGATGATTTTGATCTTTCTTAACCACTTTTAGTTGTCGGTTCGTTATGATGTCAGCATAGATCTTTTGTCGACCTTCCACCAAGATAAGGCCACGCATATCTTGGACCATATCCAAGAGTGGCATAGAAGAAAGAGGTTGATTAAAGCATACATTCCTCCAGATTTTCTGTTGGAGTGGTTCCTTAAGTCTTTATTGCCTTATATTTCGAAGGATTTTTCTACATCCAGAGTAACATCTAAGGAAGAATCAATTTTTAAAGCCCAGCAACTAGACCTCATATATGCTCAATCTGGGATGTTGTATGAAATTCTTCTTGATGCGTCATGATCGAATTATGACCCTAGAAGAAAACTTGGGCCTCATGTCGATGGCATCATAGGCTCTGCAAATGCTAAGTATACAAACTTGATGACGAAGCAGTTGAAGGATTTGTCTCTAAGCCATCCTGTAGCAGGACAAGCTTTGGTTTCATCCTCCACTCCCACTTAGTCGGTGAATATTCATTCTATACAGTCGTCGACCAGCCCAAATGGTAACCAGCAACTAGGAGGGAATAGAAAGAAAGGACAAGGTAATAATCGTAAGGGTGGGAAAAATAATAACAAATTCAAGGATGGCACTAACAAAGATAGATCGAATAATAATGTTGGTGAGGGAAAGAAAGAAAATCTGAACGTGAAGTTTCCTTGTAAACTTTGTAAAGATGACCACCTTACCCACCTATGCCCCAAATTGAGGAAGCCTCAAGGCTCTTATCACAACCGCTCACTATGATGACCAATTTGTTTCCACATAATCAACACATGGCTTCGGGGTCCTCCAACATCGGAAATGCATCGAAAAGGGAATAAAAACCCCTCAACAGATACAGGTGACCACATCTGCATTAATATGGTCAAGTCTCAGATTGATGTAGCCACTCAATCTCGTGATTACAGTTCTTCACAGACTATCACAAGTATAGAGTCTCCCCCTCCTCCGGAAACACCTTTGCAGATCGAAAATCCAGAGCCTCTACCTCGTATTCTGAAAGGAGTACTAAAATGCTTTGTCCACAATCCTAATGCCAGAGCTGCCCAGAACTATTCAATTGTCGAAGATCTGGGTCAAACCCCTTGTGCAATGTCAGCTTTAGAGGTGCTCCAGATGTGTCCTTCATGGAGGAATGCCTTGTTATCTGCTTTAGGAGCTCTAGACCTATGTGGTTCAAATGTTATTAAGTTGACATCACACATGTTAAGCCTCACTTGCCTTACCATGTGGCCTTTCAAATACATGTGGAGTACATGAAATATACCATCAAACGCATTGTAATTGATGAAGGTGTTGTGACATGTGTAATGTCTCTAACCTGTTGGAAAGCCATTGGCTCTTCGAATTTATCCCAATCTATGACTATGTTGACTGCATTTGGTGGATGTTCTTTTCGGCCCCACATAATTCTTCCCACTTTTCTGATCTAGTTAGGTGGAAATATAGTGTAGGTTGATGTCGAGGTGGTTGATGCACCCCTTGACTATAATTTATTACTAGGGTGTAATTGGACTTATGCCATGACCGTGGTCGTGTCGTCTTTTTTCTGCACTTTATGTTTTCCTCATGAAGGGAAAATAGTGACAATTGATCAATTATCCTTTGCGCATGCTAGTCCAAATGATTTAGTTGGACCTTCGATCCCAGTGATCAACAATTCTTGGAAGGCAACCGAGGATATTGGTGTTGAAATGTATTCCTCTCTTATGGGTAGCTTTGATTTCTTGGCACCAATCCATCACATTTATTCCATGTCCAGTAGGTCTTCATAGTCAATGAGGTATGTTCCTTTCCATACTTCATATGTTAACGACCCTTGGACCCTACCTTCCCCGACTATCTCTTGTGAAGATCAGTAGCACAGTGGGATGGTAGTGCCATTGTCAGCGGCATAGGTTGCATATCAAGTTGTTCTTAACATTACTATTGACACAGATCCTTGCTCCTCACGAATGGATGAGGAGGATCTCGTTATAGAGCCTGTATGGGCCACCCAATCATTGTGTTCACATTATTTCCTTGACGATACTTTAGCTTCATATGGAGCCATCTTAGAGGCCATGAATGGTTCTGATAGGCCTTGGGACGATATGCATCATCACTCTTATTTCCTCCCAGAACTTGTTAGGATCGAACATGATGACTTCATATCTACCTTGAGTCAGATGGTCGGTCACGTTGGGGTTCCACTTGATACACATGGAATTTATGTCGAAGGAAACATGGTGAATATTTATCCTACCGTCATAATCAACATCTCTCGAATTCCTGGAAAAATTGAGAATGTATATATCGATGCAGATTGTTCGCCTAAAGAAATTCATATCTACATAGATATCTTCAAAGCATTTTGTGACGTATTCTCTTGATTGTATGAAGAGATGCCAAGGATCGACCCTAGCATTGTAAAACATGAGATCAAGACTTATCTGGATGCTATACCTATTAAGCAACGTCTTAGAGTTGTTAATCCTAGGAAGGCCCCTGCTATTAAGGCAGAGGTAGAGAAGCTACTTAATGTTGGTTTCATCTACCTGGTTCCCTTGACTGAATGGGTGCCCAACCTCGTTCCAATGAATAAGAAACAAGGAACCATCCATGTGTGTATGGATTTTCGAGACCTGAACAAGGCTTGTCCTATATACAACTTCCCGACTCCTTTCATCGATCAGATTCTTGATGAGTGTGTGGGAAGAAAAGTTTTTTCTTTTATGGATGGATTTTCAGGATATAATCAAATTCAAATCAAACCCAAGGATCAACATAATACAACGTTTATTTGTTCTGGGGTAATTTTTCATACCGAAAAATTCCTTTCGGCCTTAAAAACATTGGAGCAGCCTTCCAACGTGCTATGACCTTTTCTTTTCACAATCTAAAACATATTGTTGAATCTTATCTCGACAATCTCGTTGCTCACTCTCACAAGAGAGTAGATCAATCCACTCAACTTCGACTAATATTTGAGAGATGTCATTATTATCTCATCTGTTTGAACCCTCACAAGTGCATATTTTCATTAGGTCTGGCTATCTTTTAGGATTCTTAGTCTCTGATCATGGGATCATGGTGGATCTTATGAAGGTTGAGTCAATACTTCAATTTCCTCCCCCATGGAAAATTCGTCAACTTCAGGGTTTACAGGGGAAGGCTAACTTCTTGTGTCAGTTCATAGTGAACTATGCCAATTTAACTCAAGGTTTCATGCATCTTTTGGAGGACACTATGTTTATATGAGATAAGCGATCCCTGTTGGACAACTGAGAGGGGTGGGTGAATCAGTTGTTATTGTGCTTAAACAATTATGCCCATTTTAAACTCATTACCAAACACTCAATGATGATCACAATAATTCAGGGAAGTAAGCAATAGAGTATTCAACATCAATCACACACAAGAAATACACAGAGACAGATATTCCTGAGGAAACCCATAAAGGGAGAAAACCTCTTCTTCTTGATATGATAAGTAGTCTTTATTTTCTATACATTATGATTTTTATGAGCTCCAACTCCATTTGAGTCTACCACCTCTATTTTACAAGCTGCAACTTGCTGAGAGCACCAACTCTCTGGTTTTTGTAGCACCCACTAGAAGGAAGCACCAACTCCTTGAGTGTTCCAACACCAACTGGATGGAAGCATCAACTTCCAGTCACACAGGCACCAACCATTATAACAGAGAACAATAGTTCTCCCTCGCACCACCCTACCACCTTGGTTTTTCTAGCTGCAACCAGATGGAAGCTACAACTCCCTGTGTTCAAGCACCCACTTGAAACTCTGAGGACAACAATCCTCCCTAGCACCTCCCTACCACCCCGATTATAAAAACTTCACTTACTGAAATTTATTACAATGATATAGTGTTTATAAATGGTTTACCAGTCTCATCATTGTTTTTCTACACTGCTCTTCTCTTCCTGCATCAGTGTCCTCCTGCTCCCTCACTTGCGCTTTATGTTCTTCAACATTTTATACTCTATGCGCCATGTCCATTCTATGCACTATGCCTCTTTTGTGCGTTTCAACTATTGTACACAGCATGCTTCTACCCGCATGAATAAATCTCAACAAAAGCATCCATATTTTCTTTGTTCTGCGTATATTTATCATCCCAAGTCCTCTGCCAGATCATACACCTAAATATTCATTCTCTCTGGCGATCATTATGAGTATGTTCTTCATCAGTGGTCGTTATCTTGAGACTCTTTAGCTTCTCTGGTAGTTACAGTCTTCGACTCTCTTCCATCTATCAATTGTCTCTATGATGAGTCTTCATTCCACTAGCAGTTACCTCGAGACTCTTCATCTCCTCTGGCAATCACCCTGAAGCTCTTCGAATTCTCTGGCAGATACAATCACTTTGTTACGTCAGTTCCAGAGAGTCATTTTGGCTTCTTTGGCTTCTAAGCCCCTTCCTTCATGTGACCATCAGTGGTCACCAAATGCCTATTCAAAAGGCACTTCCCGATTTCTCGAACTCTGAAGTGGAGCTTAGCGACATGCTAGATCCTCCCTTGATATGACCTTGGGCGATGAACTCATGTGACCACACGATTGTGGGTGTGTCCAAAGGTGGTGTAGAACAAACTACTTTTCACCCTGCAATTTACCTCGAGCCTCCACGTGTCCTTTCTCCAAAACCATGGTTTTGATTGCATCCCGCCTTCAACTTTTTAAATTTCATGCATCTTCAATCCCCACATTGCAACGGGACCATCAATCTTACAATATTGACAGTGCTCCTGAGTGGGCAGATCAGATTGGATGGTTTATTTCACGAAAACAAATCAATGGTCAGATTTGATCCTTACACTCATCCTTTCATTGTTCAATACAACGGCTAGGACTTAATCAAACATTGAGATGGATGATCATCGGAACTTCATGCTTCGGTATTTCAACTTTTCAAACTTACACTATCCTTCCACTGTAATATGATAAACGGTTGAGAATACACCCGAAGTTATATTTCAAATCGGATGACTCGTGTCCTTGCTGACGTGGTGTCACATGTCCTTGTTGAGGTGTTCTGTTGACGTGGGCGAGATGTGTAGGCAGTGTAGTGGAGTGTGGAGGCAGAGCACGGTAGTGGAGTGTGACATGTAGTGGGTAGTGGAGTGTGACGTCAGAGCACGGAGGTGGTAAGTATGAGTTGTTTTGTGGTTTACTCGGAGGGGGGGTTAGGAGGTAAGTGGTAATGAGTGACGAGGGTCTGAGTTGAAAGGAAGATGACATGTATGAGGGTCCCACATGAAAAATACCACCAACTCAGACCCCCCTTCCCCCCCCCCGGGTTAAAGGCAGAAAGGTCAAGGGGGTCTGATATGCCCTGTCGACCGTAGATCTGAGTCCCCGATTCTCGATCACTGAGATTAGCACGACATTTTACTAACTGATCCTCTCCTTCCACTTTGGAATGATCTGATGGCTGAAATTCACTTCGAATGATTCGATGGTTGAGGATTTATTTCGGCTCTCCGGGTCTCCTAGCTTCGAGTATTTCAAATCTCAAATTGAAAAATATGAAGTGGGATTTTTCCGGAGCTTAACCTCCTCGCATATTTATAGCTGAAATAAATGTTATTCATCGATCATGATCCTAGATTGATGCCTCGATCTGTCTGTGATGCAGCTCTTCTAGCTTATCATGTCCTTCCACATGAAAGTCATCCGACGGCTGACAGGAATTCAGGTAATCAAATTCTCAACCATTTTGCTCCGCTTATCCTATCCTTCAAAATTAAAATGATATGATGGTTAATGGGAATTCGAGTGATCGAGATCTCAGATATCATCCCTTTCTTATCTTATCCTTCCACTAATTCAATCTTATGGTTGTCACGTATTCCTCCTGAGCTTATCCTCGTTGCAAATCCATTGGATCTAACGGTTGTTGGTCCTTTGCGCTCAGATCCAACGGATGGGATCTGTTCCTATATTGCACACTCGTTCCTTCTGTCTAGACTTTGATCTAACGGTATAGATTCTTCACAGTGTTCAATCCAATGACCATTGTCGCTCCTCCTCTTGAGCTTCTAATCTATCTGAATTAAAATGTTTTCTAAGTGTTCACGGGTCTCGACCTTTTCTCCTCCTGCGAGTCTGTCTCTTAGACCTCGTCTTCACTTCTGGAAATTGCTATGTTTTCTGAGCTTTCTCGTCTCTGCATACTATTCACTTCTCCTCCTTAGCTTATGATTTTCCTATTTTCCATCGACATCGTTGTTCTTTACATCAATGACAAGCACATGCTTTCCTGTAAAACATGCCAACAATATCCCCCTTTGGCATTGATGGAAACCCTAAAAGGCTGCGATATTCTACTTGGACCTCCAACTGTAGCATCCAGACCACTCATTTTCTCCCCCTTTGACATCAATGTCAAAGAAAACATGCTCCCTCTGGGATGTTGCACTACTTTTCAGAGGTATCATATATTCAACCAACACATACTCCCCCTGACAGGATGGAGTCTCTTAGGTTGATAATGGGGTCACACCCAACTTCTGGCGTAGATACTCAAACTGAACTTTTGAAAATGGTTTAGTGAAGATATCAATAATCTGATCTTTGGATGGAATATAATGCAAAGAAACAACAGTTTTGGTCACCTATTCCCTCAAGAAGTGATACTTGATGGGTATATGCTTGGTATTGGAGTGAAATACAGGATTCTTTGACACACTAATTGCACTAGTATTATCACAATGAATTCGGATCGGTGCAGTATATTTTACCTCCAAGTCTTCAAGTGTCTAAATTATCCATAATACTTGGGTACAGTAAGTGGCAGCTGCAATGTACTCAGATTTTGTAGTCGATAAGGAAATGAAACCTTGCTTCTTGCTCAACCATGATACAAGGGAATCTCCTAAGAAGAATGCACCTCCACTCGTGCTTTTCCTTTCATCCATGCAGTTATCCCAATCAGTATCTAAATAAACTAACAATTGAAAATTATGATTCCTAGGATACCATAGGCCATAGTTCATCATTCCTTTCAAATATTTGAATATTATTTTGACGACTATCAAATGAATCTGTTTAGGTGCAGACTGATAATTTCATACCATTCCAACAACATGCATTATGGCCGGACGAGATGTTGTGATGTACAACAGGTTGCCTATCATAGACCTATATGAACTATGATCAACATTAGGTGAGTCATCATCCTTTCTTAGATTGCATCCAGTGACCATAGGTGTGCTCACAGGTGTAGAATCTTCCATCTGAAACCTTTTCAATATTTCTCTTAGATATTTCTCCTGAGAAAGAAATATTCCTTCAGACCTCTGAGTAATTTGCAAACCAAGAAAAAATGACAGTTCCCTTATCATAGACATTTCAAATTCAGACTGCATGGCAAAAGAAAACCATTTTACGAGTGAAGCATTATTACTTCTGAAGATGATGTCATCTACATAGACCAACACAATGAGAAAATCATTACCCTCTATTTTGATATATAGATTGTTGTCAATTTTTCCTCTCTTGAACCCTTTGTATTGAAGATACTTATCTAGTCTATATTGCCAGGCACGAGGAGCTTGTTTCAACCCATATAAGGATTTCTTCAGCTTGCAGACAAAGTCAGGGTTACTTGATAGTTGGAAACCTTCTGGTTGTTCCATATAGACTTCTTCTTTTAGATTTACATTTAGAAAAGATGACTTGACATCCATTTTATAGACTTTAAACTTCTTATGACAAGCATAGGTAAGAAACATTCTAATAGCTTCTAATCTTGCTACGGGCGCAAATGTTTCATCAAAATCCAGTCCTTCTATTTGAGCATATCCTTTATAGACCAATCTGGCTTTATTCCTAACTATTTGTCCTTGTTCATTCATTTTATTCTTAAACACCCATTTGGAGCCAATTACATTATTATCTGTCGGTCTAGGAACAAGCTCCCAAGTATTGTTCTTCTCAATCTGATCCAATTCCTCATTCATTGATTTTAACCAATTTACATCTTCATTGGATTCATTGAAGTTCTTAGTTTCTACCATGGATATGAAGGCTATATGTGATTGCTCGGTGTCTTTGATTATCCCTCTTCTGGTTTGTACACCTTTGTCTTTCTCACCAATTATCTGACTTGCAGGATGATTCTTTTGAGTAATTCTAGAGGAAGGATTTGATGTTGTCTGTTGATTTGAGTCTCCCTGAGTGTTTGTATCTTCATCTGACTCAGAGTATTCTTTTTCTGATCCTTTGTGGTTGATTCAATATTGCTCACCTCTCTTATTGGGATTCCTTCATCAACTTTTATGTCAATACAGTCAACCAATTTATACAGCCTCTTATTATAGCATCTATATCCTTTGTTGTTTGTAGAATAACTTAAGAATATGCCTTCATCAGCCCTGTCATCATACTTGCCAAGGTTTTCATTATTATTCTTTATGTAGCACTTGCTCCCAAATAATTTGAATTTTTTGATTGAAGCAGGTCTTCCATACCACAGTTCATAAGGTGTCTTGTCACTGTGTGGTTTGAGGTTAAATTTGTTAAGAATATGGATTGTTCTATTTATTGCTTCTGCCCAGTAGGTTTGACCAATGTTCTTCTCATTCATCATTGACCAGGCTATTTGCTGAACTATTCGGTTTTGCCTCTCAACTACTCCATTTTGTTGTGGAGTTCATGGGATTGTGTATTCTCTTTTGTTCCCATGTTTATCACATAATTCCTTGAAATCACTTGACATAAATTCTCCTCATTTGTCTAATCTTACAACCTTTAATATGTTGCATGTTTGATTCTCAGTTAAATCCTCAAATATTTTAAATTTCTCAAATGCTTCAGCTTTTTCTTTGAGAAAGGAAACCCAAGTCAGTCTGAAGTAATCATCAATGATCAGCATGAATTATTTTTCCTTCCCTGTGTCTTCCTATCTTGATGGTCCACATAAATCCATATGAATTAATTGGAGTGGTGTCTCTGTTGAAGTAGAGCTCTTGGATTTAAACTGTGTCCTGGTTAGCTTTCCTACTTGGCAGGGTTTACACACAGAATCTTGTCACTTTTATATTCTTGGAAGATCTTTTACTGCCTCAAGATTTTTGAGTTTGATTAAGTGGTCAAAGTTTATGTAAGTTTTAAACCTGCGAAGTAAAGAAATGCATATATATTCTTAAGCAATACAGAAATTAATCAATGGCTCATACACAGGATACACAGAGATCTTTACCGGAAACCCTCAACCGGGAAAACCTTTCTTTTTCATTATATCAAATTTCACCATTCGCCATACAATATATACAATGTTTTTAGGTATTCCGTAGATACCAAAACCCTAATCCCTTAATCCGGGAT
>SNQJ01S0007124.1:287086-307375 GCA_010110895.2 Picea sitchensis
CCCCTGGTTATGGACCATCAGACGCACCCACACACACACATGCAAAGAATATAACACATACCCAACAGTTTAGATGTCCAAGTATCCTATGTCATAACTAGATTTCATCATGTTTTCTTAGATGACACTCTTATATATATTCTTTCAGCGCTTATACATTATTATATGTCCTTATTCCTTTAGCCACCACTTGTCTTGAGTTTACAGACTTTATCTTACAATATTTGGAAGTGAACACCACTTCACATCCTCTATCGCACATTTGACTTACACTGAGCAAATTATGTTTCAGCCCATCTACAAGCAAAACATCCTGGTCTTTTCCTTTACCATTACTCAAACTCACCATCCCTTTACCCTTGATTTTACCTGGTTCATCATTTCCAAAGGTCACATTTCCTGTTTTTCTTTTACTTATAGACAGAAAATTATCCTTGTCTCCAGTCATGTGCTTGGAACATCCACTGTCTATATACCAAGGGTCTTTTTGTTTTTGAGCTAAAAGTACTAGACCACATTTTTCACTATCTTTATTTTTCCAAGTGCTCGCATTTCTGGCTAAGGTTTTTATCCTTGGATCTTCTTTGTAATTATTCAGATGGCAATTTGTAGCTTTGTACCCGAAGTTATGACAGTTATAGCATTCGAGCTCATTGTTCAATAGGTCAAAGTGATTGGTGCAACTTTTTCTACTCATTAGTTGTTTAGTTCTATGTTTCAAAGATTGTTTGTTTCTTGATCTCCTCAGTTGCATGTCTCTAAACTTAATTTGACAATTTGCAATCTTATGACCAAAATTAGAGTAGTAAAAATAGTAACCATGGAAGAAATTCCCGTACCTGAAGGATGGCCTTCTTCTTGTCATTTGTTGTGCCATCTTCTGATATCTTTGTTTTTTATCAGGGATCATCTTGTCTTTATTAGTTTTTGGTGGAAGAGTACTCACATGGTCTAATTATCTACTGACATGTAACTTGATCATGTTTGTTGGCTCTTTGTTGCTTAAACCACTTACATAGCCTAAACCAGTCTTCAACAAAGGAGATCTATGTTTTCTCAAAATGTCATTTAGTTTTGTTGAGGCTTTAATGCTTGGAAGATTTTGGAGATATAATGCTTTAAACTTCTCCATCTCTTTCCAGGTATTTACTACCTCTTCTTCCAAGGCTTCACATCTTCCCTTATTCTCTGATAACTATTGTTTTAGAATGTCCTCTATTTTCTTTGCCTCTTCTAACTCCACTTTTAGCATGGCAAAGTCTTCATCAGGTTTTTTACTGTCTTTCTCAAACTGTATCAGCAATTGTTTTTTCTTTTTCTTCTTAAATCTGAGTCTAACAATTTCTTCTAGGGCACTGATCAGTTCTCCTTCCAAGTCAACTACAAATTCTTCATCATTTACATCACTTCATGTGATTTTATTATCATAATCCTCTTTGGCCATAAGCATAAATTCATTAACCTTACCTTCACAAGAAGAATCACTATTTGTGTCTCCTGAAGAGTCATCATTGTTTACACATAAACTTTTATTTTTACCAAATCTCTTGGATTTGTACTTCTCTTCACCTTCGGAGTTATGGTCCTTCTTCTTGTGTAGACACTTATATGCAAAGTGACCTATCTTTCCACAATTAAAACATTTGAAGGGAAACTCACCTTGGTACTTGTCTGATCCTTTCTTTAGTCGTCTCACAAATTTTTCTTCAATTTCATCAGGCTCAGAATCCTCATTCTTATCTACTTTAAATTATGCTTCTCTAGAGGTGGGTTTATCCTTAATAATCATCATTTCATAAGCAGTTAGAGTTCCTAGAAGTTTATCAATAGACAAAGTCTTAAGATCATTCAGTTCTTCTATTGCAAAAACTTTTGGATTAAATCTATTTGGTAGAGATCTTAAAATCTTCTGAACTAAAAATATGTCTTCAATCTTCTCACCAATACCCTTCATGGCATTCACAAGCTCCTCAACTCTTAAGGAAAATTTACTAACTGTTTCATCCTCATTCATCTGTAGTTGTTCAAATTGTAATCTGTAGGTTTGAATCTTGGCATCCTTTGCCTTCTCATTACCTTCATAACTGCTAATGAGTTTGTCCCACATTTCTTTGGAAGATTCTAAGTGCATAACTTTTATAAATTCTTCTTCTGCAAGCCCACTCAGAATAGCATTCATAGCCTTAGCATTGAAGCTGAATTCTAGCTTGTCATCCTTATTAGCTAGTACAATTGGCTTTACATAACCAGTCTCTACCACATCCCAGACATCTGCACCTAAAGCCATTATGTAGTTTCTCATCCTAACTTTCCAGAAGCCAAAGTTTGTTCCATTGAACAGGGGGGAATTATTGGTTGAAGTTCCTTCATGACTTTTCATGTTTAAGCTTACTGATCTACCTTTAAATAAAAGGAACCAGCTCTAATACCAATTGTTGGACAACTGAGAAGGGGGGGTGAATTAGTTGTTACTGTGCTTAAACAATTATGCCCATTTTAAACTCATTACCAAACACTCAACGATGATCACAATACTTCAGGGAAGTGAGAAATAGAGTATTCAACATCAATCACACACATGAAATACACAGAGACAGATATTCCCAAGGAAACCCATAAAGGGAGAAAACCTCTTCTTCTTGATATGATAAGTAGTCTTTATTTTCTATACATTATCATTCTTATGAGCTCCAACTCCTTTTGAGGCTACCACCTTTGTTTTACAAGCTGAAACTTGCTGAGAGAACCAACTCTCTGGTTTCTCTGGCACCCACTAGAAGGAAGCACCAACTCCCTGAATGTTCCAACACCAACTAGATGGAAGCATCAACTTCCAGTCACACAAACACCAACCTGTATAACAGAGAACAATAGTTCTCCCTTGCACCACCCTACCACCCTGGTTTTTCTGGCTGCAACCAGATGGAAGATACAACTCCCTGTGTTCAATCACCCACTTGAAACTCTGAGGACAATAGTCCTCCCTAGCACCTCCCTACCACCCCGATTATAAAAAAATCACTTACTAAAATTTATTACAGTGATACAATGTTTATCAATGGCTTACCAAAATCATTGTTTTGTTGCACTGCTCTACTCTGCCTGCATTAGTGTCCTCCTACTCCCTCACTTCCACTTTCTATTCTTCAACATTTTATACTCTGTACGCCATGTCCATTATATGCACTATGCCTCTTCTGTGTGTTTCAGCTGTTGTACACAACATGCTTCTACCCGCATGAATAACTCTCAACAGAAGCAC
Source organism: Picea sitchensis (assembly GCA_010110895.2). Classification (NCBI taxonomy): domain Eukaryota; kingdom Viridiplantae; phylum Streptophyta; class Pinopsida; order Pinales; family Pinaceae; genus Picea; species Picea sitchensis. Next base: position 290,349 of record SNQJ01S0007124.1, read on the forward strand.
CCATATTTTCTTTGCTCTGCGTATATTTATCATCCCAAGTCCTCTGCCAGATCATACACCTAACTCTTCATTCTCTCTGGCAATCATGCTAAGTCTGTTCTTCATCAGTGATCATTATCCTAAGATTCTTTGGCTTCTCTGGCAGTTACAGTCTTTGACTCTCTTCCATCTGTCAATTGTCTCTATGATGAGTCTTCATTCCACTGGCAGTTACCTCGAGACTCTTCAACTCCTATGGAAATCACCCTGAAGCTCTTTGAATTCTCTGGCAGATACAATCACTATGTTCTGTCAGTTACAGAGAGTTATTTTGGCTTCTTTGAATTCTAAGCCCCTTCCTTCACGTGACCATCGGCAGTGACCAAATGCATATTCAAAAGGTGCTTCCCGATCTCCCAAACTCCAAAGTGGATCTTAGTGATGTGCTAGCTCCTCCCTCGATATGACCTTGGGTGATGAACTCATGTGACCATGCGATTGCGAGCACATCCAAAGGTGGTGTAGAACAAACTGCTTTTCGCCCTGCAATTTACCTTGAGCCTCCACATGTCCTTTCTCCAAAACCATGGTTTTGATTGCGGCCCTCCTTCAACTTTTTAAAGTTCGCGCATCTTCAATACCCGCAATGCAATGGGACCGTCAATCTTATGATCTTGACGGTGCTCCTGAGTGGATGGATCAGATTGGACGGTTTATTTCACAGAAACAAATCAATGGTCAGATTTGATCCTTACACTCATCCTTTCATTGTTCAATCCGACGGCTAGGACTTAATCAAACATTGAGATGGACAGTTGTTGGAACTTCACCCTTCGAAACTTCAGGATTTCAACTTTTCAAACTTACACTATCCTTACACTGTAATATGATAAACGATTGAGAATACACCCGAAGTGATCTGTCAGATCGGATGACTCATGTTCTTTCTGACGTGGTCTGACGCATGTCCTTGTTGATGTGGTTTGTTGACGTGGGAGAGACATGTAGGCAGTTTAGTGGAGTGTGGAGGCAGAGCGCGGTAGTGGAGTGTGACGTCGGAACGTAGAGGTGGTAAGTATGAGTGGTTTGGTGGTTTACTTGGAGGGGGGGTTAGGTGGTAAGTGGTAATGAGCAAGGGGGGTCCGAGTTGATAGGAAGGTGACATGTATGAGGGTCCCACATGGAAAATACTACCAACTCAGACTCCCCCCCCTCGGTTAAAGGAAAAAAGGTCGAGGGAGGTCTGATATGCCCTATCGACCATAGATCTGAGTCCCCGATTCTTGGCCGCTGAGATTAGCACGACCTTTTCCTAACTTATCCTATCCTTCCACTTTATAATGATATGACGATTGAAATTCACTTCGGATGATCCGACGGTCGAGGATTTATTTCGGCTCTTTGGGTCTCCAGGCTTCAGGTATTTCAAATCTCAAACTGAAAAATCTGAAATGAGATTTTTCTGGAGCATAACCTCCTCGCATCTTTATACCCGAACTAAATGTTGTTCGTCGATCATGATTCTAGATCGATGGCTCGATCTGTCTGTGATGCATCTCTTTTAGATTATCCTGTCCTTCCACTCGAAAGTGATCTAACAGCTAACGAGAATTCGAGTAATCAAATTCTCAATTGTTTTTCCCCACTTATCCTATCCTTCAACTTTAAAATGATCCGACGTCTGACGGCAATTCGGGTGATCGATATCTCATATCTCATCCCTTGCTTATCATGTCCTTCCACTAATTCAATCTGACAATTCTCGTGTATTCCTCCTGAGATTATCCTCCTTGTAAATCCACTGGATCTAATAGTTGTTGGTCCTTTGCACTCAGATCCAACGGATGGGATCTATTCCTCTCTGACACACTCGTTCCTCCTGTCTGGACTCTGATCTAACAGTCCATATTCTTCACAGTGTTCCAACCAACGGCCACTGTCGCTTCTCCTCATGAGCTTCTGATCTCTTTGACTTAGAAGGTTTTCTAAGTGTTCGTGGGTCTCCTCCTTTACTCCTCCTGCTAGTTTGTCTCTTGGACCCCGTCTGCACTTCTGGAAACTGTTATCTTTTCCGAGTTTTCTCATATCTGTATATTGTTCGCTTCTCCTTCTGAGCTTGTGCTTTTCCTGTTTTCCGTCGACGTTATTGTTCTCGCCATCAATGACAAGCACATGCTTTCCTGTAAAACATGCCAACGAGCCCAAGAATCCTTCGATGCTCTTATGAAACCCTTGGTATACCTCTATTGAACCCTCCAGAATACAGTAGAGATTATTTTCTTTATATCTCGTATCCGAAGGGACAGTTGGTATGGTTCTAGTTTAGGAGGATGATGAGCTCCATGAGCACATTGTCTACTATCTTAGTCGGTCCTGAACTTAAATACTCTCACGTTGAGAAACTAGCCTTGGATGCCATACATGTGGTTAAAATATTACGAAATTATATATTACTTTGAAAAACTACCGTAGTTGTTTATATAAATCCATTTCAATATGTCCTTACTAAGGGTATCATAGGGGGAAAATACAATAAGTTGATTATGATTTTGCAAGAATTTGATCTTGATTTTGCTTCGGCAAAGTCTAAGAAAATGCTATATTTTGTTAAGTTGATATCAGACTAGATGAGGATGTTATTCATGACGATTCGTACATGGATAACATATCTTCCTTATCTCGTCTTCGGATTCCTAGTATGGATACATTCTAGTCTATATTCAAACCTTGAAGCTATCCCAGCATCTGTCGAGAGACAATCAACGACGTATCAGTCATCAAGCAAAAAACTACCTTATCATCGGCGATACTTTGTATCATCGAGAAGTAGATAATATTTTGTGTCATTGCTTGGCTCATGAGGAAGTAGAGTTGGTTCTCAATGACTATCATAGTGGGGCTTATGGTGGTCATCTATCTAGGCTTGCGAAAAAACAAAAAAAATTGCAAGCCAGTTATTTTCGACCATCATTTTTTAAATATTGTGTTGAAGTGATCAAGAAGTGTCACCCTTTCCAAGTGTCCACTCAGAAAATGTGCTTGCATCCATCACCTATTCACCCAGTCATCATCGTCGGTCCCTTCACCAAGTGGGGGGTGGATTTTATGGACTATAACCTAGCTTCGGCTTGTGGGCATTAGCATATTATTGTGGTTGTGGATTACTTCACTAAATGGGCAGAGGCCATGCCTACCATTAAATATGATGGTAAGACTGCAACATTCTTCATTTTCAACCAAATTATAGCTCGATTCGGAATCCCAAAGGAGATTGTAACTGATCATGGCAGTCCATTTCAGAATGAAATGATGAAGGATTTAGCATCAAAATTGGGGTTTAAACATGGTCATTCTTCCCCTTATTATCCCCAGGAAAATGGACAAGTAGAGGCTCTGAATAAATCTCTCAAGACCATCTTACAAAAAACTGTCAGCTATAGTAAATCTTACTAGCATCTAATGATTTACCCTGGGCTTTGGGCATATCAAACCTCGGTAAAGACTTCCACTATTTTTCCTCCTTTTTAGTTAGTACACGGTGTGGATTCGATCCTTTCGATTGAATGCAAAATCCCTTCCCTTAAACTGGCAATTGATCTCATGCCTGACACATCTGATCTTGAAGAACGCCTCATGCGCCTAGAGCATCTATATGAGTAGCCTCGAGATGCCTCTATGGCTATCAAAGTGAATAAATGACATGTTAAGGTTCATAATGATAGGTTTGTCGGTCCTCGGAAGTATATTGAGGGTGACTTGGTCCTCTTTTATGACCAAGCCAAAGAATAGTTGGGGGCATGCAAGTTCAACCCCATGTGGCACGGTTCTTATATCGTGCGACGTGTTTTCGAAAAAGGAGCCTATGAATTGGAGGATTATGAAGGGAATATGTTGGATGAGTCCACAAATGGGATTTACCTTAAAAGATATTACACTTCAGCCCTCAAGCTTGGGTGTGACTCTTTGTATACTATTGTATCTTAGTGTATATACATCTTCTCTTTTGTGTCATCGGCTTTCTTATCAAGTTTTCCCTTAGTTGGAAGATGTCAATGGAGTCTTTGATTTACTTAGGATTCACATATGGCGCTAGTCGTCATACACGAAACATGGCTTCCGCCACATAGGTAATGTATTCACCCGAAGGCCAACTGGTTTCTTTAGGGGGCGTTTGTCTGGAGCCATCAATGAATAATGTGGCTGACTATAGTGCCATTATAGAGATTTTACGTGACGCTATTTCACATGGTGTTCAGTCTTTATAGGTTCGCCTGGACTCCCAGTTAGTCATATGTCATTTAAACGATAGTTACCATGTACGAGACCCTACTCTACTCCTACGATTCCTACGGGTACAACTTTTGGAACGATACTTTGATTTTATTACTTATAATCATATACCTAGAAGTTCTAATTATGTATCCGATGCATATGCTAATTATGTTTTAGATTGGCATTTGTCACATAACTGAAGTAAAGAAAACACATTCATATATGTACATATATAATTAAAGTCAAAGACCGGTTTTTTATACTTCATCTTTTCCAAAAATATGGTGTCATAGTACAAAATAGGGCTCACACCCTCAAAATACATATATGGTCGGTAGATATATGACCATGGAATCTACGCCTGTGGTGCTGGATGTGTATCATGATAGCAAAATATGGCGTTTGCGAGACATCGAAATATTCACACCCACTGCCTCTCGTTGCATAGCCTCTAGCAGATCCTCCACCTGAACCATAGGAATCTTGTGCATCAATCGAGATAGGTTCCCCTGCACATTTTGACATATCACTCTCTCTGCATCTCCTCCCTCATGCTCATCTCCCCGGTTCCTCCGTCGATGTCATGGGGATCCATCTAGTCATCGCGGACCCACATCTGCATAATAAACTAATAATTAATACTTGATATCATACAAAAATATTTGTGTTTTTTATTCTTTTTGCAAAAAACACAAAAAATGAAATATATAAAACCTAACTACTGTGATTTATGTGGTTGGGATTTTTGGTTTTGATAGGAATAGCCACAGTTTTATCAATAGACTGTTGACATTTCGGATCCAAATTAGGATCCATCTTCAGGACAATGAGCCTGGGTTAAGAAGATGGGAAGAGCTGGTATAAATACTAGAAGTGTGGGAAAGATTTAGGTGCCGGCTAGGTTTTTGTAGAATTATTTAATAAATTAAATTATTTGTTAAGATTTTTAGGGTTTCTTATTTTTGTTTATTTAAGGTTTATAATAATTTGTTATTAATTTAAGGTTTTTAATCTTTATATATGTTTTAGGGTTTAATTATTAGGTATTAAGTGAATTATTTAAGTTATTTTAGGGTTAAGGTATAATCTAACCAATTTAAGGTCGAGGTATAAACTAAATATTTAATAGAATTAATTGTTTGCTTGAGTTAATATTAGGGTTTCTTGTTTTGGTTGTTTTGGTTATAAGGTATAAAATGAATTATTATTAATGTTATGTTGTTTATGTCTTTATTTTAATTACTATATTCTAGGGTTTAATTATAGGTATTAAGTAATTATTAAGTTATTAGGATTTGTCCTTATGTTATTATGTATTCTAAATGTTTATTAATTCAAGGTTAATTTTAGATATTCATCAATTATGTTCATAATAGGGTTAAGTTATTTAAGAGGTTATTAGGTTGTCTTAGATTTCTAATATTAATATTAATGTTAAAAATATGATTAGGAGGGGTTTTAATGAATAAATTAATTTATAATAATGTATAAAAATTACCAATGATTATTGTTGTTTTCTATGGATCAAGGGGAGCCAATTTTCACTTAGTTCTAACCCATTGTCTCTATTTAGGTTACTAGGATGTTTTCAGATTTCAATAGCTTCTCCAATACGATGTTTGAAGAGGTGATTTTCTTTGGCGAGGATTTTGGTGTCTTCTAGGCGAACATGGTGTCTCGTTTTAAGGGAGTGTTTAGCTAGGGCAGAGATGCAGATGCATTCATTCTTAATGTCAGCTCCATGCTCTTTTATCCTAACTTGGAAGGAGCGGCCAGTTTCATCGATATAGCATTTACCGCATGAGCACTATATTTTGTAGATTCCTTTGCCATTATGAGGGTCAAGTTTGTCTTTGACGGATATCATACTCTATTTGATGGTTTCAAGTGGTTTGAAGGAGGTCTTAATATATTTTTTGTTGAGGACTCTCGCAATCCTATCGGTCACTCCTTGGATGTAAGGAAGGCACACACTTCTATTAGGGTTCTAGTCTTTAGGGGCACTAGGATTATTGCGGGCTTTGTTTATTGCATTCTTAATGTCTTTTTCTTTATAACCAATGTCCTTAAAATTCTTGGTTAGGTTATCTTCTTCTTTATCTAGGTGTGTTTCATCAGACATTCTTATGGCTCTAGTGGCTAAAGTTTTTAGGACACCTAGTTTCTGGTTGGGGTGGTGATGGGAATTTGCGTGGAGATAGTTCTCAGTGTGGATTTTCTTTCTATACACATCATGTCCAAGATCCCCATTACTTTTCCTTTTGATAAGAACGTCTAGAAATGGGATTCTATCATTCTCTTCGAGTTCCATGGTGAATTTTATTTCTTCGGATATGTTGTTTAGGTGTAGAAAGAATTTATGTAATTCAAATTTCCCATGGGGCCAGAGAACATTTGTATCATCAACATATCGTTTCCACCTTGATGGTTTTAGGTGAAAGGAGTCCAGGGCTGTCTTTTCAAAATTCTCCATGAAAAGGTTGGAAACAATGGGGGACAATGGGGAGCCCATTGCTACGCCGTTGGTTTGTCCATAGAACTCTCCTTGGTAACTAAAGAAAGTGGAGCACAAGCAGACCTTGGCTAGTTTAGTTGTTTCGAGATCGATGACTTCTTTGACAATTTGGATAGCTTCATCTAAGGGGATTTTAGTGAAAAGGGAGACTACATCAAAGCTTATGAGGGTGTCTTGAGGCCTTACCTTTTCATTTTTGATGATATTAATAAATTTATTGGAGTCTTTAATGAAAGAGTCAGTGTGGCCTACTAGAGGGTTAAGGATCTTGGCTACGTGTTTAGCCAGCTCATAGGTTGGTGAACCTATGGTATTAACGATGGGTCTAAGAGGGATGTCTTCTTTGTGAATTTTCAGTAGACCGTAGATCCTTGGGGTGATCTCGTTGTTGGGGGTTAAGCATTTTTCGGTTCTCTCATCTAGGTTGGAAGTGTTGATGGATTTATTTACTTGCCTTATAATCTTCTTAATGGGATTGCAATTTAGTTTCCTATAGCTTCCACTCTTGGTTAGGCATTCCTTCATTTTCATGTTGTAGTCATTCATGTTCATAAGAACAGTAGTGCCTCCTTTTTCCACCTTGAGAATTACCAAATTTTCATCGTTTCTTAGGTTCTTTAGGGTTGCACGTTCCTCTTTACTCATATTACTTTTTGGAGGTTTGGCTTTGCATAGGATGACTGAGCAATCTTGTCTTATTAACTCTTTGTCTTCGTCACTGAGATTTTGTATGTCGTCCTCTATGCAGCAAATAATATTATCCATGGGGATGGAGGTCAGGAAGATAGCGAAGTTTAATCCTCTTCCTAATACGCCCAGTTCGGTTTTCCTTAGCGTGCGTAGATAATTTTACCACATTCTTTGCGTTGGTGTCTGGGTCATTTTTTTTGTTCAGTAGCCATTCTAGTTTGGAGGAGTGTATGTTTCAAGCTTCTACATACGTGTTGTCTTCTTTCATCGTTGCCATGGTGTCTACTATCTTCCACAAATTGGGTGTCATGACATGCGCTAGTTTCATGTGGAGTATTAACGCATTTTTGGATGTGTGTTCCAGACTACATCTGTTCTTTTTAATTTCACCTCTCACAATGGATAACCCCAGTCTGGAGAAGGTCGCGTTGTTCCATTTGTTCTTGGCTTTATGCTGGATCTGTGTGAATTTGGGTAGCACGTTTTCGTCCATACATTTCTTGAGAAATTCCAAATCTGCCACTCTTCTCTTAATATTAACCCTAAGCTTTTCTAAAACTCGAATTCCCTCCAAAGTCTCCCTACCGTACAGGGAAATAATCTGATTAGTGAGATTTTTGTGGTTGGGATTTTTGGTTTTGATCGGAATAGCCACAGTTTTGTCAATAGATTGTCGATGTTTCAGATCCAAATCAGGATCCATCTTCACTACAATGAGCCTGGTTTAAGAAGATGGGAAGAGCTGGTATAAATACTGGAAGTGTGGGAAATATTTAGGTGTCGGCTAGGTTTTTGTAGAATTATTTAATAAATTAAATTATTTGTTAATATTTTTAGGGTTTCTTATTTTTGTTTATTTAAGGTTTATAATAATTTATTATTGATTTAAGGTTTTTAATATTTATTTATGTTCTAGGGTTTAGTTATTAGGTATTAAGTGAATTATTTAAGTTATTTTAGGGTTAAGGTATAATCTAACCAATCTAAGGTCGTGGTATAAACTAAATATTTAATAGAATTAATTGTTTGTTTGAGTTAATATTAGGGTTTCTTATTTTGGCTATTTTGGTTATATGGTATAAAATGAATTATTATTAATGTTATGTTGTTTATGTATTTATTTTAATTACTATGTTCTAGGGTTTAATTATAGGTATTAAGTAATTATTAAGTTACTAGGGTTTGTCCTTATGTTATTATGTATTCTAAATGTTTATTAATTCAAGGTTAATTTTAGATATTAATCAATTATGTTCATAATAGGGTTAAGTTATTTAAGAGGTTATTAGGTTGTCTTAGACTTCTAATATTAATATTAATGTTAAAAATATGATTAGGAGGGGTTTTAATGAATAAATTAATTTATAATAATGTATAAAAATTACCAATGATTATTGTTGTTTTTTTATGGATCAAGGGGAGCCAATTTTCACTTAGTTCTAACCCACTGTCTATGTTTAGGTTACTAGGATGTTTTCGAATTTCAATAGCTTCTCTAATATGACGTTTGAAGAGGTGATTTTCTTTGGCGAGGATTTTGGTGTCTTCTAGGAGAACATGGTGTCTCATTTTAAGGGAGTGTTCAGCTAGGGCAGAGGTGCGGATGCGTTCATTCTTAATGTCAGCTCCATGCTCTTTTATCCTAACTTGGAAGGAGCGACCAATTTCACCGATATAGCATTTACCGCATGAGCACTCTATTTTGTAGATTCCTTTGCCATTGTGAGGGTCAAGTTTGTCTTTGACGGATCTCATACTTTGTTTGATGGTTTCAAGTGGTTTGAAGGAGGTCTTAATCTCTTTTTTTTTTAGGACTCTCGCAATCCTGTCGGTCACTCCTTGGATGTAAGGAAGGTAGGCACTTCTATTAGGTTTCTGGTCTTTAGGGGCACTAAGATTATTGTGGGTTTTTTCTAGGGCTTTGTTTATTGCATTCTTAATGTCTTTTTGTTTATAACCTATGTTCTTAAAAGTCTTGGTAAGGTGTTTTGTTTCTTTATCTAGGTGTGCTTCATCGGAGATTCTTATGGCTCTAGTGGATAAAGGTTTTAGGACACCTAGTTTCTGGTTGGGGTGGTGATGGGAATTTGCATGGAGATAGTTCTCAGTGTGGGTGTTCTTTATATACACAGCATGTCCAAGATCCCCATTACTTTTCATTTTGATAAGAATGTCTAGAAAGGGGATGTTATCATTCTCTTCGAGTTCCATGGTGAATTTTATTTCTTCGGATATGTTGTTTAGGTGTAGAAAGAATTCCTGTAATTCAACTTTCCCGTGGGGCCAGAGAACATTTGTATCATCAACATATCTTTTCCACCTCGATGGTTTTAAGGGAAAGGAGTCCAGGGCTCTCTTTTAAAAATTCTCCATGAAAAGGTTGGCAACAATGGGGAGCCCATGGCTACGCCATTGGTTTGTTCATAGAACTCTCCTTAGTAACTAAAGAAAGTGGAGCACAAGCAAACCTCGGCTATTTTAGTTGTTTCGAGATCGATGACTTCTTTGACAATTTGGATAGATTCATCTAAGGGGATTTTAGTGAAAAGGGAGACTACATCAAAGCTTATGAGGGTGTCTTGAGGCCTTACCTTTTCATTTTTGATGATATTAATAAATTCATTGGAGTCTTTAATGAAAGAGTCAGTGTGGCCTACTAGAGGGCTAAGGATCTTGGCTACGTGTTTATCCAGCTCATAGGTTGGTGAACCTATGATATTCACTATGGGTCTAAGAGGGATGTCTTCTTTTTGAATTTCCAGTAGACGTAAATCCTTGGGGTGATCTTGTTGTTGGGGGTTAGGCATTTTTTAGTTCTCTCGTCTAGGTTGGAACTGTTGATGACTTTCTTTACTTGCCTTATAATCTTATTAATGGGATTGAAATTTAGTTTCCTATAGCTACCACTCTTGGTTAGGTGTTCCTTCATTTTATTGTTGTAGTCATTCATGTTCATAAGAACAGTAGTGCCTCATTTTTCTGCCTTGAGAATTACCAAATTTTCACCGTTTCTTAGGTTCTTTAGGGCTGCGCGTTCCTCTTTACTCATATTACTTTTTGGAGGTTTGGATTTATGTAGGATGACTGAGCAATCTTGTCTTATTAACTCTTTGTCCTCGTCATTAAGATTTTATATGTTGTCCTCTATGCAGCAAATAATATTATTCGTGGGGATGGAGGTCGGGGAGACAGCGAAGTTTAATCATCTTCCTAATACACCCAGTTTGGTTTTTCTTAGTGCGCGCGGATAAGTTTACCATGTTCTTTGCGTTGGTGTCTGGGTCATTTTTATTGTTCAGTAGTCATTCTAGTTTGGAGGAGTGTTTGTTCTGAGCTTCTACGTACGTGTTTGCTGCTTTCATCACTACCATGGCATCTACTATCTTCCACAAATCAGGTGTCACGACCTGTGCTAGTTTCAAGTGGAGTATTAACACATTTTTGGATGTGTGTTCTAAACTACATGTATTCTTTTTAATTTTGCCTCTCACAATGGATAAACCTAGTCTGGAGAAGGTCATGTCGTTCCATTTGTTCTTGGATTTATGTTGTATCTGTGTGAATTTGTGTAGCACATTTCCGTCCCTACATTTCTTGAGAAATTCCAGATCTGTCACTCTTCTCTTAATCTTAACCCTAAGATTTTCTAAAACTCGAATTCCATCCAGAGTCTCCCTACCGTACAAGGAAATAATCTGATTAGTGAGATTTTTGTGGTTGGGATTTTTGGTTTTGATCAGAATAGCCATAGTTTTTTCAATAGCATGTCGACGTTTTAGATCCAAATCAAGATCCATCTTTAGGACAATGAGCCTGGGTTAAGAAGATGGGAAGAGCTGGTATAAATACTGGAATTGTGGGAAATATTTAAGTGTTGGATAGGCAGAGCCTAGTGGAAAAGGCATATTTGGATCCCCTCTATAGTCGATCCCAACATAAGGGTAGCCGTCTATGGCTATCACCTGTCGATGCCACCAGAAAATTAACTCATCATTGTAGGGGGTTGGCACCCTACCACCTCCTAACCGCCTCATCATGTCGATCCACTGTGACATGGATGGATCACACAGTCCATGTGGAATGATCTCTACTCTAAGGGTCAATCCTGGAACACACTCAAAGAAAAAACTACACAAGATGGATGCAAACCCAAAGTTTCTCTCTCCCTTATTTGCAATTCATCATTTGGTTCTTCATGTTAACCAGCATTGAGGTACACCAGTCATAAACCGTGGGTTGTAAACACTCCACTGCATAAAACATGAGTGGCATTGATGCCTAGTGAAATGAGGCCAACCCAAAGATCTATGTAATAACAAGAACGTCGATCTTCAAAATCGGGTTCTTGATTGCCCTGATTGGGAGTTGGTTCCCTACTTTGTCTATGCCTGCAACACAGAGGATGTCGATGTAATCCTCCATGGTCATACCACCACCATCCCTCGGGCCTTGAGATTAACTACCTCGCCCCAGCGAGACAATCCTATAATGAAATATATGTCATCGACTTCAATCCTCAATGGTTTCCCATCGAGATTGAATGCCTATGTCTCTAGATCCCAATAGTTTACGAGCATCTGGAGTAACCTCACTTGAGCCCTCATTCCTTTGAGAGCCCAAAATTTATAAAGGACACACCTTTCAAAGATAATTGGGCCATTGCATCCCTTTCCACTGCTGCATATACCTCCTCATGCTCCCTCTCCCTCCATTCAAGCACCATCCTGCCAAATGAAAGCCATTTTTTGAGTTAGATTTTGTAAAATCGTTGTTTGCAGACTTGTATGTAGGATACAGTGTTAACAGTCATGTGTAGGGCCGCATATACATGAGAAGTATTTTCTTTTCCTACGTACATGCCTCCATGTATGGGACCTGATGAATTGTCACCCACGTACACCCTAGTTTACACATTGTGCCCTCTTAAACTCAAAAAATGAGTACTAAATTTAAATTTTACTCCACTAAAAGCGAAGAGGAGGGGAAGGGCACTTACTTGGTCCAGACGGTTTCTAATTTCGTTGATAGTATCTCTCGCAATCGCCACTTGAATATCTTGGAAAAAATGGCCTAAAATGCACTATGTGGGTGAAAAAACTCAAATGGTATGGTAAAATGGTCTATTTTAACTATTAATGGAATTTTTTTACCCATTTCATATAATTTGGGATGATATTTTGACCTTATGGACTAATAGTGCAGTGGAAAGAGTTGGTTTTGGTGGTTTTGTCCAAGATTTTTTGCGGCTTCTAGCGTCATATCGCCATTTCATGACTTCGGCATGTGTTTTTTTCACTAGCATATAGGATAGGTTCTCAATCCTTTTTGGAATTCTTACATTGTCCTATGACAGTGATCCATATGCCTTAGGTATGAAACCATTTATTAGTGACACAAAACCTTCTTACTGCTACTAGAAGGGTCGTTATTAAGTGGTAGAGGCTTACCAAACATGGGTGCCCTAGCTAGAACCTTTGTGCCATTCGGTGCCCATGCATAAATTATTCCATAGGACCGGGAGTCCCTTACAATTCTGATATGACTTTGCGTTTGAACCTCATATTCTTACTCACGAGGATTCAAACCTTCACCTATGGGACTCCCACCGAGTCTTGTTTAAGCTCTTTTCTGACTCTCTCAAAAGAGAAAATATTCTCGAGTGTACTTGTCTCTTTCACACTCATTAAATGGATTTGAAAGGACGTTTGTTTGGTGTAAGTTTAACTCTTTTTCGCACCAATTAGACTAATTCCAAAAAATGAATGCTCTAGTCAACATTGGCTAGTAGAGTTCTCCTGAGTATTGTTTTATACTTTTTCGGGCCTAGGGGACTAAATTTACAAAAAAAGACATTCTTTGGAGTTAAGTTGTAATTGCATTCCTTCCTCCTGCTTTCAGTATTGAGCCTATTGTCAGTTCCTGCTTTCTCGTTATAAGCCTCTTACCTCAACAATTTGCATCACTATCCAAGCAGAGTCGTGTTTATATCCTTTGCAGCTTGACACCATGTACCCTAAGAGGAAACATTTCCCCAAGTGTCCATGCCCCGCATGCACTTCCTTGCATTGAGCATAGGTATGTTCCACCGTTTGGAGCTAGTTGCTTACCTACAACACTCATTTCCTCCCCTGTATCATAGAATTTATTTTTCTATGAAAAAACAAAAAAAGACAGGTGGGAAAAGAATATTATCTCATATCAACAATAGTTGTGTCGCCTTTGAACAGACACAAACTTTTGAGTCCACTTGTCATCCAAATTTTGGGTTCAGCATGACCTTAGGAAGCTGAGCTCGTTACTTAGAGTTTACTCCTCTGACTGGTTATTCTTCCAGTCTCTATGGAGAATTTGATTGATGTCTCCTACATTACAAAGTTTCATCATCAAGTCTATGTTGTCGAAGTCCCCCATATGTCTCATGCTCTTGTTCAAAGGAAGTATATAATCTTGTGTCGGCCATTTATCAGAACTCTTGACTTTACATGTCGGCCATACCCTTAGTGTGTCTCAGAGTTACATTAAGTTGTAGTCCTATCATGCACCCTAGTCCTACTTTCATTATAGGTAGGTAACCTTGAACGCAACATTTGACATCTCCTTATTGGTCGTTGACTAGGGGGTTTCCCTTATGTTAGAAGGCAAGAAATCTATTCACACATTGGGATTCATGCAGTGTCTTGGGTTCCATTAGCCTTATTGGTGGTTTCCTCGCCTTTGTCATCATTCTTCCTTGTTGGTTGCTATTCGAAGGGTATTTTCCGTGCACTGCTTGCATCTAGTGCATGCAAAAGACACACATGGTCATTGGTTCATGAACATCTTATTCGTCTGAGCTCCTTCTAATAAAAAATACATTGCTTTGTACCTCGTGTTGACTGATGAGATATGCCTTAATGCACTCCTTTCAATAGGTATCCTTCCATCGACTTCAACTCATCTATTCTGGAAATGATACATAGATTCTTATGAGTACGTAGAGGCTTGATGTCATCAGTGGCAGCTTCTCTCGCCATCGATAGTTGGGAATACATTAATGTCACTTGATCGATGGATTCTTCAATTTTTTGACCTCAACACCCTTATTCACACTTGTAAGAATGTACTTGGTGCCTTGATACCTACTTTCATTATCAGTCGGTTGTCTCACATTTGTTAATAGTATACCTTAATGATCGATAATCAAACGAACTCTCATTGTGTTCAAAATAAACTCCTCTATTCACATGATGTAGACTTGCACCTTCGACGGATAGTGTAGAAGACCTCCAGCTTACAGTAGTAGAATTTCTATTTTGTCGTGGTCTTTCATTGTACCGGTACCTATATGACTTCAATGATCATGGGAGATCAGATTGTACTCCATTGTATACATATATATTTAGATTGATTTTGAGACTGGTTTTCCACTGGGCCTTGTTTGTGACTATGACAGCCTATGGAATGTGTCTACTTTGTATTTCCTATTCATGTCCATGAACAACTATTTGGTATATATCCACATGTATCTGCAGTGTAATTCAAATTGGCATCCATGTGTACAAATTCATTATGGACAGTAATATTCTCACGATCAACTAGCCCTTCCAGTTGAGTCTCCATTACTCCACTTCTGGGAATTGTAATGTATTTTGGCCATCGCATATACTCCTCTTACCTCACACATCAGGGGGCATCTGTTATAACTAATTTTATCTCGCCCCATGCAACTTTCTTGGATGTCCTTTCAATTTCCCTATGTAGAATTGAAGTCCCCTTTTTGTACCTTCCAGAGCCAAAAAAACACATTTTCCCACATATACGCGCCCTACCAGTTAGACAACATGTGTATACATAGGTTGCTCCACTACATACCATGTACATCGGGTTTGGTTCTAAAAATTAAAAATTGTGTCAGGTTTCCATGTCACGAGATTCATGATCCTTGACCTTCCATATACTGGAAACTTTCTGAATCGACCCTTCAGTTCCATTCGAAGGCTATAAATTGAGCCATATCCAAGCCATGGAGGAAGAGAGAATTCAAATTTTGAGAGCAAAGATACTCTGGAAAAAATTTCACATTGAGTCTGCATCCCTTTATGCTTTAAAGTCTGAACTCAATGTTCAGCACCCAAGCTCTTCCTTCTTTGATGGAGAACCTCATTATCTCCTTTATATGAGCTTGCCTTTGGTGGAGGATTGAAGTGGTGGAAGCCCAGCTGGAAGGGACTTATTTTATCAATTCTGAGATGTACTGACAGATAAGTTTGTCACCTATACACTTTTGTTGATTATTTTAATAGAAATACTCTTTTCTCGTCCAATTGATATCTTGCAAATATATGAATTATTATTCCATGGGTGTAATTGTCATGTATGTTAATGGATTATGTTATTTTATGTGCTAAAATTATATATTATCACCATATGCTTGTGTATCTTGGTTGTTGAGGACAAGTTGCAGGTATAAATATTTGAGTTGTGTGCTCAATAGTGATCTTCATCGAACATCTGGACGACGTAGGATCTTGGTATTGTCTTGTTAGAATTTTCATTTATATAGCATACTTGGGATTAGAGTTTATTTCTGCAGTCATTCTATCTATTGTGGTTTACCCCATGCCATAGAGATATTTTCCTCGTAACACCTATTGGGAGCATCTTAAGATTTCCCACTTACTAGATCCCATGCATATATTTAAAAAAGTTTCATATTCTTTATGGAGGAACATATCATTGAATGAAAGTGACACCTTGGTTGTGAGGAGAGATATTATTTCTTCAAAAACTAAAAATAAACATTGGCCAAGACAAGAAAGTAGAGGAGAGGTTGGTCCCTCTTGGTCTTTCAAAGAAGGTGATGTCCCATGGATTTTGAAGAAAAAATATATTTATTTGGAAAAGGAAGTTATATTGGGTGTGACGTTGACTTATTTATACGGGTCTTCCCTACGACGTTGCTTCACTGTGTGTCAAGGCCATTTTTCGAGGTTGAAATTGTTGATTAAGGTTGGTTGTAATTGATGTCAACCCTTGAAGCAAGCCCTGCAACACAAAGGTTTGGGTAATGGACCCAATATTGTTTGATCTAAAGATGACTCATTATTGTCTTGTTATGGTTGATAATAAGTAAATATGGATGAAATCCAATGTGGTCCCCTTATGGTGAAAGCCCTCACGGGAAGATGCTTTGCGGAGTAAAAGAACCCATGATTAATTGTGGAATAATGAGAAGAAGGACAATGAATTTTTCAAGTAAAATATCCCATATGAATATTTCTTTTCATTCCATTTCCATTGGTATGTGGAATGTCACATAACTCCTCACGGTTAGAGAGTTATGGCCATGAGAAGTTGGAGACCCCAAGTTTGGGTAGTGGACCCAAGTTTGTTTGATGGATAACGGTATGAGTTATGATATAATTTCAGATAATACTATTTTATATGGGTAGTACATGTCATTCCATTTCTGGTGGTATGTGTAACGTCACATAAATCCTCACGGTTTGAGAGTTATGGCCTTACAAAGTTGGAGGACCCTCATATGTCATCTAGAAGCCCCAAAAGGTCAAAGTAGTCAAAGTGGTTTAAG
>SNQJ01S0007124.1:313687-327441 GCA_010110895.2 Picea sitchensis
CCTGTACAAATAAACATGAAGCATGCATCAACCTATACCTCAACTTCTAATTAACTTGTACCATAAACAAGTGCATCGACCATGCACCAACTTGTACCAAACAAACTGTAATCAACCTGTAACATAAACAAGTGGAACCAACCATGTACCAGGTATGTACCAATGATGTGTCAAATAATCGTCAACTATGACTCATCAATATGTACCAACATCATCAAACACCTCATGTATGTGCCAACTCATCAACTACTTGTCTCAACCATGTACACAACATGTACCTTAACCAAAAGCCTTCATCAATTTCATCATCCAAATTTTATTTGTAACTCTGTAATAGAACTGGTGTATATGATCATACACCTGCAAACATTCCTTAACTTTAACAAAAAGAGACTAGCATTTTCATCAAACTTTTCTTTAGTCTCACATGACTAGTTTTGGATTAGTCAACAACCCTAACTTGAAATAATCATAACTTTGTACTTGTAATGAATAAATATCTGAAATTGATACAAAATGTTATTCAGTGTGTTTAATGCAATTCCTCCAAGTGTCACTACTTGGAACCTCTCAGAAAAGGAGTTATAGAAAAAATGGCATACCTTGCTGAATTCTGGTTTATTTTAGAGAGCGACCTTATAGAGCGTACCCCGCATGGAATATTTGTTGAATAGATATGAAACTATTACACATAATAATACATAATGTATTCTAACCAACACAGTTTTTATTACTGAATTTGGAGTTGTTATGAAGAAGTTATGACGTGTTTACCCGAAACACCTGTTTTAGACTAGTTTCAGGACTAGCCACAAACCCTATTTTCCACGGAGTGTAACTACAAAAATGCAACAACCCACAAGCTAAAGTTTTTACCACAGATACTTGGATATGTTTCCTCAATTGAATAGCAATTTGACGGTCTGATTCATTCTAGAAAAAAAGTTATTATGAAAATGGTGAGATGCCCTGTAAATAATGTACCTTAGAAAGCATCATCAAAGAATTTATCCTTCCTTAAATTCCGACTTTCTTTTCTTCACCTTTTTTAACGACCCCCTCGACCAACCTGAGGTCGAGGTATGCCACTCCATAACAACCACTCATGCTCTGATGCCAGTTGATAACATTTCCAGCCATGAGGCCAGACCATGCTACTCTAGGGAACATTTTCCTTCCCATACTGCGGAACATACAGTAGCATACCCAGTAGTCAACTAAGCAATGCCACCTAAATTTACTCTTTAGACTGCATGCAACTAAAACATATACATACAACATGCTAGTGGAAGCTTTACATCTAAATATAAACAAACCATTACTTTCTATAACTCACGAATTTTATATTAAAATAACAATAATTACCGATATGCATAATTTACAGGAAATTACCCATAAGCACAGAAGCATTCATAGTCACATATATGATAAAATCGTAACATGGGCATGTAAATAACAAAACAACATATCCATATATCATACAATTGATACTTATCTTTAAAAGACTGTCACCAACTGCTTATAGACCGTCCATGAACCTCCTAGCCATAGATTACACTATTCATCACTCTCAACAGTGAATCACCCCTGAGCTGGGACTGAACTCCACCCAGGGTAAAGGGATTCCTATCCAGGCTAAGGCTCATGGACAACAGGAAATACTTTGTCTCAGGTGCTCACTCAACTAACAACCTACAACCTCTCATTCCCCACATGCTTGTCCCACCCAAGGAAGTGTGCCCCTTCTCTGCTCAACAGTCCCTTGATTGCCCCACTTCCCTTCTAGGGCTTCAGCAACAGGCCGGACCAGAACTCTCTGAGAAATGTAGCTGCAGTTTAACACCTACGGAATTCAATCCCCAACAATTCTCTGACCCAGAGAACTTCTCACGGGATTGAAAACCCGCTTCTTCAATCCCGCTCCAAGCTAACCAAGTACACCAACCAAAAGGGATGGTGAAACAGATTTCAGAAAGGTGGAATGGTTGTCTCAAGGATAACACAATGTATGAGTGAAATGGTCATGGAGTCATTGACTGGATAACTGAGTGTGTTTTTGGAATCACTGTGAACTCTCTTTGTCAAAAATGATGGTCAACCTGCTAGTTTTACCCCCTCTCCGTTCTTTGTTCGTCCGCTCTCTTTTTTCTTGAATTCCCCCACTGGGCTAAGTTTCCCCACGATATGAATGCATGTCCCCAATTTGACACTTGTCATATCAAAAGTTTCTTTTGTCCACTTGTCCCTAACTTTAGAACTTAGGATAAAATTATCCATACTTTATGTTTTGGGAAATATTAATATAATGTTCCCTTGACTTTTGGCCCTCCCTTTCCCTAACTAGTGAAGTTCATTCCCCCATCTCTTTTATCGTGGTTGGTCTATGTGTAGTGATGTATTTTATATTAGTCATGAGTCATGTAAAAAGTAGGCGCATTGGCCCTTCACATCTAGGCGCACTGGCCTAAGTCCAAGACATAAGCATTTTGACTTACAATACTGGCTCACCAGCCTATAATGCATATTACATACACAAAGGTTCACTAACCTTAATATTGTGTGCACTTAGTTACTGTGCACTGTATCCTCTGTCTTTAAGGTTGCGCGCACCTTAGTTATTGCGCACGGTATTCAGAAATGTCCACATTACATCCCTTTACTGCGCAGTATATGCGCGCACCATGCCATGAAAGGTGTATTACAAAAATGATGTCTAAACAACTCACTAGCTTAAATATACTTGGATTATATTTACATTTGGGTTCGGTCGAGGGATATTACAATCCCCTCCCCTTATTTATGCACTGTCCTCAATGCATCATGTACCCATATACAACAAAATTCTCAACATTCTTCAAAAAGATGCGGGTACTCTGCCTGCATTTCATCCTCATGCTCCCAAGTAGCGTCTTCATGTCTATACCAGGTCCATTGGACCTTTACAAGCCCTATGGATCGATTCCAGAGTTGTTTGATTTTTCGATCCAGGATGTGCATCGGATGCACTTGGAAAGCGCCTTCTTGCTCCACCTGAATAACAATCCAATCAATAACATGATTAGCATTGGGTATATATTTCTTTAGAAATGATACATGGAATACATTATGAGCAGACATATATGCAGGAAATGCATTCATATAAGCAACTAGAACAATTGATCAGGGGATCAAATTTTGCTCAAAAATTCAAAGTGCTCAGAATCACTTCAAATCAAATGAGAGCGTAGGCCTCGTCATTGCGAACCCAATGCAACTTGTTTCATATCAAACAGATGTCGGGAGCAAGAGATATTGCGATCTGTTCGAATTGTCAAACATGCAAAAAAAAAGGATGTTGACTGTACAGTCCATACAGGCTGACATGGCAGAGTTCGTACGCTGATGTGGCAGATTCTGATTGGCAGATGTGGTCAAATCGAAATGCGACATGTGGCATCATTTTGGTCGATGGTAAGGTGCCACATGGCCCAGTCATGGGCTGCCACGTTGCACCCCTTTATTGGCTATTGATTTGTTATTTAAAATTTATGGGGTCTGTGGGGGTCGAACCCCAGACCTCCCCACCATGTGAAGCCTTAAAAAAGCCTGCACGACCAACATACCGTGCATTGTTCCTTGCTATATAAGTGGGATAATATTTATTTAAATTTGTATTGATTTAAGTTTGGCACGGGGGTCGGGTCGGGGCTTAGCCCCGACCCGTGATTGTATTGTGTTATCATATGACCACCACATTGCATATGGAGCGCAAGTTGAAACAATCCTGGTCGCATGTGTTTTTTATAGCATATGACCATGTCATAGTTGGCACACGTTTTGGGTTTTAAAATGTGGTTTTAAACGGTTGAAACGACCTGCCATGTGTTGTGGTTCTATTTGCCTTTGGGACGGAGCCCTTTTTAAAAATGCGCAAGGTCACATGGGTGACCCATGTGCCCGAGAGCTAGGCGGTTAGGGGCTGGTGCGCCCATAACCATCCTACAGTTCACACCGTTGGCACGGTTGCGCCCGGTGCCAGGTTTTTGCGCTTAAATAAGCGTGTGTGCTAGGTTCATGAAACAAGGGTGCGATTTGTAGATGCAGAGACATCAAGCTTGAAGAAGGGACTTCTAGGAAGCCTAACTTATTCATTTTTTGGCCAAACGAGGTGCCGAAAAAGCCCAGCTAGGGGTTTTAGGATGCTCTGAAGCCATTGGAGTAGTCTGTTGGTCAATTTGAGCATTGTAAAGCATGTTTTTGAGCACTTTGAGCAATTAATAATAATGATCCATTGGAAGCTGGACCAGGAGATGTAGCCCAAGAGAGGGGTGAACTCCTTTATCACTTGTTGTGTTTATGTGCTTATGTTCATTGGTTATTATACTGTTCATTTGTATCTTGAATGAGTAATCCTTTAATTAATGTGTCACAAAGTTGATCCATTTTCTTTTAACACATAAAATTTACTTGCAAATATTTTCAAGATTTCAAGTCTTCTTCATTTTTGGATCAACAATCCTCTCTAGGATTTCAAATGGTCCAAAAAATATGGCTGCTAACTTGGCTTGGCTTCCCAACTTCAGGGAGCTTCTTTTAGCTTTCAGTTTCAGGAAAACATGATCACCCACTTTGAATTCTCTGTGGATTCTATTTTTATCAGCATAGCTTTTCTGTTTGTCTTGGGCATCTTTCAAATTCTGCTTAATTTTTAACATTTGGTCCTCCATCTCCTTGAGAAACTCTGGCCCAACTACTATTCTATCAGCTGGATTATCCCAGCTTATTGGAGTATTGCACCTTCTCCCGTAAAGTTCTTCAAATGGGCTCATTTTCAATGATGCATGATACCCATTATTCTAAGTGAATTCTACCAAGTGTAGGTAGTCTTCCCATTTCGATGGTTTGTCCGTCACATACATTCTCAACATATATTCTATCACCCTATTCACTCTTTCTGTCTATCCATCAGACTTGGGATGATAAGATGTACTAAAGTTCAGATTTGTTCCGAACCCTTTGAACAATCCTTTCCAGAAATTCAAGGTGAATTTCGAGTCTCTGTCAGACACGATCGTTTTAGGAATTCCGTGCAATCGTGCTACTTCCTTCATGAATATACCAACAACATCTACTTCTTTGTGAGTAGTTTTTAGTGGAATAAAATGGGAATCTTTTGTGAGCTTGTCCACCACTACCATAATCGAATCATGTAGCTTGCCTGTTCTGGGCAATCCCGTAATAAAATCCATTGTCACCACTTCCCACTTCCATTCAAGAATGGGCAAAGGTTGCAACAATCCTGCTGGGTGCCTATGCTCTGTTTTAACTTTCTGGCACTCCATACACCTAGCGATGTATTCTGCAATTTATCTCTTCATATCTGGCCACAAGTATTGGCTCTTGACCGATGTTACAGTTTTCTGATATCCAGGGTGCCCTGTATAAGGAGCATTATGCATCTCATGCAAAATTATACGTTTCAAGTCTTGGAAATTTGGTATAAAAATTATGTTCTTGTGCAACAGTATTCCATCTACTCCCACCTTATAAATATCCATCTTCTGGGGTGTCTTACCTTGCTGTAGCATTGCTACCAATTCTCTGTACTGCAGATCTGTATTTGCAGCCTCCAGAATTTTTCTTTTAACATCAGTCTAATACATGCTGATGGTTGTAGCATGAAGCTCATGCACCCTCCTGCTGAGTGCATCAACCACTTTATTTTATTTCCCTTTGATATGCTTTATATCAAATTCATATTCTCTTAGAAATTCTAACCATCTCCTTTGTCTAGCATTTAGATTTGGTTGATCAAATAAATATTTCAAACCATTGTGGTTTGTTCTTAGCTAAAATCTCTTTCCCATGAGGTAGTGTGTCCATTTCCTCAGGGCATGCACTATGGTTGCCAACTCCAAATCATGAGTGGCATAGTTTCTTTCATGCTCCTTCAACTTCCTTGATTCATAACATATCACAAATCCATTTTGATTGAGGACTCCACCCAGTCCTTCATTACATGCATCTGTGCATACAATGAAATCTTCATTTGGGTCTGGGATCCCTAGTATTGGAGCACTTGTCAATAATTGTTTCAAATGTTGGAAACTCCTTTCACAGTCCGACATCCACTAAAAATTCATACCTTTCCTTTGCAAGGAAGTGATTGGGTGTGCTATCTTCGAGAATCCTCCAATGAATCTCCTGTAGTAGCCTGCAAGGCCCATGAAAGATCTGACCTCTTTCACAATCTTTGGTGTTGACCATTCTCTAATGGATTCTACCTTCTCAAGGTCCACTGCTATCCCATCTTCTGAGATGATGTGCCCTAAATAATGAATTTGTTTCTGATAAAATGAGCACTTTCTCAATTTGGCATACAACATGCTCCCTTAATACTTGCAACACCATCTTTAAATGATGTTCATGCTCTTCCTCTGACTTGGAATATATAAGAATGTCATCCAAAAAGACAATGACAAACTTGTCCAAATACTCTCGAAAAACACCATTCATTAAGCACATGAAAACAACTGGTGCATTTGACAATCCAAACGGTACCACCGTGAACTCATAATGACCATACCTTGTCCTGAAGGCAGTCTTACTAATATCTTCTTCTTTAATTCTTACCTGATGGTATCCTAATCTAAGATCTATCTTTGAAAATATCCTTGCATCATTCAATTGATCAAAGAGATCATCAATCCTTGGTAAAGGATATGTGTTCTTAACAGTCACTTTATTCAATTGTCTGAAGTCAATGCACAATCTTAACGTTCCATATTTATTTTTCACAAACAAGACTAGGGCACCCCAAGGTGATACACTTGGGCATATATACCCCTTCTTCAGAAGTTTTTCAAGCTGCATTTGTAACTCCTTCAATTCTGGTGTACTCATTATGTAAGGAGTCTTTGATACTGGAGCTGCTCTAGGCATCAAATCTATAGAGAAATCAATGTCTCTCCTTGGGGGTAGTCCTGATACTTCCTTGAATACATCTTCAAACTCTTTCAGGACTGCATAATTCTCCAAATTTGGCACCTTGTCCTTAGGTGTCTCCTCCATATGAGATGCAAATATTTGACATCCTCTTCTATAACATTTCTTTAGTTGTAATGATGAAATTTCTCTAACGGTTACTGCCCTGGGAATTCCCTGCACTTTCCTTTGGTTCCCTTCTTCATCCAAGCAAGTGAATGCTTTTCTATGACAATCCAATAGAGCATGATGTGGGTCCAACCAATCCATCCTAATTAAACAGTCATAGGAACCTAAGGGTAAGATGTTCAAATCTTCCTTGGTATTTAGTCCATTCATGTCTATGAGGCAGGACTTAACCATCTCATTAAATTTTCTTCTGGCTCCTGTAGCCAGTTGCACCAACCAGTATTTCCCATGCTTGCTTCTTGGTAAATGAAAACTTTCCACCATCTTTGGGTCTATATAACTATGGATAGATCCTGGATCAATTAAAATAGCAAGAGTTTGGTTGTTGATCATACCTTTCATTTCAATCACGTGGGACTGATACTTTGCTTGCTTGTTGTCTAGGGCTACATAAATCCTTGACACATTTCTTCCCATGTCCTCTATTGTCTCAGCTCATTGTACATTGTGAACAACCCTACCTTTTTTTCCTTTATAAGGACAATCTCTAAACCTATGGTCTCCTTTACAACCCCAACATTTCATAGATGGTTGTCTTGGCCCTTGACTCCCTGTGTCAATCACTCTAGTTTCCTTCTGTGTTTGCTGCCATTGTGGATTATTTCTAAAGAATGGTGGCTTAGCTCCCTTCTTCCTTTGATCCATATTGAATTTCTTATTGTCTTCCCAAGCCTTTTGGAAAGCTAGTCTTGCTTTCAGTTGGTCATATAAGCATTTAGCTCTCCTTATGGGAATGTCTATGGGGATGATGGTGATGTCTACTAGCACTTTTTACTTCTCTCCTCTCCTCTGAAGATTTGCGACTCTCAGATCTACTTGAGTCACTCTCCTTAGCCAATTTCCTCTCTATTATGTTCAAAGCTTCCAATAGTTTCATGTTGAAGTCATCCTGCTGCTCTTTGGCTTTCATAAGCCTTTCATTATCAGCTTTATGGCTTTGGACATCCTTCTGCAAATTCTTAATGGTCTTAGCCATATTCATATCTTCATTCATTTCTTCTCCATGTCCGTTGGATTTTGTTCCTTCCATTCCAAAATGGACATCCATCCCTCTTCTCTTCTCTGGATGACTGTAATTCTCTTGTTCCTCTTCCATTCCTATGGACTCTGCACTGGTCTGGCCTAACCGAGTTGTTTTTAATTCTGCAAAACGTACAACCATCGAAACTAAGCAGACTAACAAATCAACAATTCATGAGAATATGCACCATTTTGGTTCAACATACACATCAACATTATCACTCCCAGTTTCCTGGTGTTATCACCATGAAAATTCTAGATAAGACCCAAATCTCAAGAATGTTGACGCGCAGTTTCTTCTGAGATACACTTGCATAAGAAGGTGGTATTGTCAAAACCACTTTCGCCAAGAAGCGGTATCACATGTCTCAACATGTCAAATACACCACTCGTGGAGTGGGTGACGGCTAGTCAGATCACCCCGTTTCATTCGTTCGGTACTTCACAACCATGTGATGTCAGCTGAACACCGCCATGTAGCGAACTCAAAAGCTAATCATTCAAAATGGATTGGCCGAGCATGGCAACCCAATTCTCTTTGTACGTAATCTGTCTACGCTTCATAAATGGAGTTCTATGATTACCAATCCCCAAGTATGAAGATATCTGCGTATCCATAACCGTAGTAATCTTCAAGTTGCTCGAATTCCTGCTCTCTGTAGAAACACATTTCGGTATCCTCAACCTGAGATACATGGACAAAGCTAAGTCGAGTGAGATTGGTTATTCGAGAAACATGCTAGGCTTTCCTAAGAATAAAGAGGAAAGGGTCCTCATGCACCTTCTAGAAACTAAGTTCCACACAGAGTCGGTTATAGACTCATAATTGGAAGTCAGGCTAAATCCCATTATAAAGGATTTAATCATCAGCAGGTTAGCCGCTAAGAAGAAAAGGAGTAAGCGACATAAGAAGGAGGAATCTACAGTTGAAGCGGCCGAAAGTGTTGGAGAAAATCAACCAGTTTGGTTAGACTCTTCTTTAAAGGCGGAGATCGCTAAGCTGAAGTAAGTCTTCAACTAAGATAAGCATGTCTCAGTGAATTTTGAACAACTAGTAGCAGAATTAAAGAGTACAAGAGATGATAGGCCTGTTCTTCAACGAACCTTTTTATAATAGGCTAATTGTTGTCATCACCCTTTTGTAATTTTGTGATTAATATGATTATATAAATACAGAAATGGATTTTAGACTGATTTATTACAATTTCTATCTGGTGATGTTATGACTCTTGTTTTCTTTTATAATAAGTTTTTCTTGTAATCTTATATTTTATTTTCATCTATCTAAATCGGAAGAAATTAATTTGAAATTAATGCTTCAATGCAGTTATGTGTTTATTTTTCTTTTATTATTATGCAATTTAAACTCAGACTCCTCGCCTTCCAAGCGACTTCACATGCATTAACTTGACATGTTCATTTATATTATCATACCTAGAAATATTACAAGGTAAACGCTTCTCCGCGCACGTACATCTATTGTGCATTTCTTCTTCGTCGTACCGACTACTTACGCGCACTATTATGGCATTGTGCGCCAATATCCATTGCGCATAGTTTTGATACTATGCACCTATATTCCACACACATTTTCGTCCTATGCATGCACCATGTCAAGTTTAACATATTCGTTCGCGCTCAAATATCTGCACACACTACTGAATAGACTGTCGCGAAACAACTTATACTTGTACTTATGCGCGTACCAACAAAAATCCTCTGGGTTAGGCAATATTTGCGCACTCCATGTGCACCTTATTATGTGTGTGCTTACCGCACAAAACTAATTTTCAGTGCGTGCATTTATGCATAATAATCTTCCACACGGCGCCACAATTTACCGTGCACACTAGTACCCCAACCTTTTCCAAGGACACTTTATGACTCTAATTCTAGTCACTTTGAAGTTAGTTTTCTGTGAATATTCACTTCGATTACACCCTTCTGGTCCATCCAAGCTCAACGTTGAACTGAGGCTCTGATACCAAAATGTAACGACTCCCTCGACCAACTTGAGGCCGGGGTATGCCACTCTAGAGCAACCACTCATGCTTTGACGCTAGTCAGTAAAATTTCCATCCATGAGGCCGGACCATGCTACTCTAGGGAACATTTTCATTCCCATACTGTGGAACATACAATAGCATACCTAGTAGTCAACTAAGCAATGCCACCTAAGTTTACTCTTTAGACTGCATGCAACTAAAACATATACATACAACACACTAGTAGAATCTTTACATCTAAATATAAACAAACCATTACTTTCTGTAACTCACGACTTTTATATTAAAATAATAGTAATTACCGATATGCATCATTTACATGAAATTACCCATAAGCACACAAGCATTCATAGTCACATATATGATAAAATCATAACATGGGCATGTAAATGACAAAAAAACATATCCATATATCATACAATTGATAGTTATCATTAAAATACTGTCACCAACTTATTACAGACCATCCACGAACCTCCCAGCCATAGATTACACTGTTCATCACTCTCAACAGTGAATCACCCACGAGTTGGGACTGAAATCCACCCATGGTAAAGGGATTCCTATCCAGGCTAAGGCTCATGGAAAATAGGAAAGACTTCGTCTCAGGTTCTCACTCAACTAATAGCCTACAGCCCCTCATTCCCCACATGCCTGTCCCACTCAAGGAAGTGTACCCCTTATCTGCTCAACAGTCCCTCAGCTGCCCCATTTCCCTTCCAAGGCTTCGACAATAGGCCGGACTGGAAGTCTCCAAGCGTTGTAGCTGCAGTTTAACACCTATGGAATTCAATCCCCAACAATTCTCTCACACATAGAAATTATCACGGGCATGACAACCCGCTTCTTCAATATTTCTCCAAGATAACCAGGTACACCAACCAAAAGGGACAGGGAAACAATTTTCAAAAAGGTGGAATGGTTGTCTCAAGGATAACAAAATGTATGAGTGAAATGGTCATGGAGTCATTGAATGGATAACTGAGTGTGCTTTTGGAATCACTGTGAACTCTCTCTATAAAAAATTATGGTCAACCTCCTGGTTTTCCCCCCTCTCTATTCTTTGTTCATTTCCTCTATTTTTTTTCGAATTCCCCCACTGGGCTAAGTTTCCCCACGATATGAATGCATGTCCCCAACTTGACACTTTTCATATCGGAAGTTTCTTTTGTCCGCTTGTCCCTAACTTTAGAAATTAGGATAAAATTATCCATACTTTATGTTTTGGGAAATATTAATATAATATTCCCTTGACTTTTGGCCCTCCCTTTCCTTAACTGGTGAAGTTCAGTGCCCCATCTCTTTTATCGTGGCCGGTCTATGCACTGTGATGTATTTTGTATTAATCATGAGTCATGTACAAAGTAGGCACATTGGCCCTTGACATCTAGGCACATTGGCCTAAGTCCAAGACATAAGCATTATGGCTTACAATACTAGCTCACCAGCCTATAATGCATATTACATACACAAAGGTTTGTTGACCTTAATATTGCACGCACTTAGTTACTGTGCATTGTATCCTCTGTCTTTAAGGTTGCCCGCACCTTAGTTACTGTGCTTGGTATTCAAGAATGTGCAAATTACATCCCTTTACTACGCAGTATATGCGCGCACCATGCCATGAAAGGTGTATTACAAAAATGATGTCTAAACAACTCACTAGCTTAAATATACTTGGATTATATTTACACTTGGGTTTGGCCGAGGGATATTACACCTTCCCTTATAAATTCGGCTTAGATATCCTTTGTTTACTTCAGACACCTATAGATATTCAATATTGTCAAGTGTTATCTGAAATGAGAGAGCCTTACCTCTTATTTATACTCTCCGAGTACCTTCCTTAAAAACATCTTCTAGGTCTCTTTGCCCACTTTCCTTATTTTAGGGTTAACCCACTTCTAATTTCTCCATTAAATTTATTATTTAAATAATTCATTTGTATTCACTTTGAATTATAGTACACTCATTGCTTCACTTTATTATTTACCTTATAAAATCTCTTAAACCACTTTGACTATTTTGACCTTTTGGGGCTTCTAGATGACATATGAGGGTCCTCCAACTTCGTAAGGCCATAACTCTCAAACCATGAGGAGTCATGTAACGTGTTGGTCTCTAGTTTTGATCATGTTTTTGCCTATATTATATTCCAAAGACCTCCATTTCTATACCCAGTACCACCCCTTTTGGCCTTCTTTTGACATAATATACATCTCCCTACCACTCAATGGGGCTACTTAAGGTATCTTTACGTTTCAAGCTATTTTTATGCATTTTGATGCTTTAAATTGATATTGGAACTAATGTCGCTTGGGTTAGGTACCACTTCTATTTTTGGAACAGGATTACCAGTACCAGGCACCGACTCGTACCCCATGGAGATACCAATGAAGCCGCTCAAGATCTGTGCGTTATGGTCAGAATGGGAGACAGAGAGATTCACATGACAGATGGATTCATCGCCCACAGGATGATTGAAGGCATAATGATAAAACTGAGTCGTAATTCTTCATCGTTCACACTTCGTGACACTACGTGTCACGAAGATGTGAAAACCGTTTTTAAACTTGATTCCAAGCTATTTTCGGATCGGGGATCCATTTCTCTTTATGTATTTTTCTTTAGACTGTTATGAAGGAGGATCTATATATAACCAGGAGGTCGCTCCTAAGAGACGGTTGGATTATGCTATGTTCTAAATACATTTTCGAATATAATCTATCTTGCGTTATGTTATTCTACTGTTATACGATTTGAGCTATTTCTCTGTGGATGGAACGTGAAGTATATACAATATTTGCGTAGCATGATTGAGTAGTTCTGGTTGCTTCTTTCAGCGTTTGTACCTTTTGGTTGGGCCCTCCAAACAGGTTCAAGTCATTGTGTTACTTTGTCTTAGCTTTAGTTCATTTCAATGTTTTGGAATTTGCATACAGGATAGCTTAATGTTTAAAGATTAACTGGTTCAGAATCGTGTTTAATCGTTCTTCAACAGAATTGTTGCCCGCATACTGTTATCTTTTACGTTGATGAGTATTGAATGCATGACTGATGCCTGTAGGGTTTAGAACAAGAACTAAGTTTGATTGGTTTCTAGTTTTCAATTTGAACATAACTTAGAATTGGAATGAACTTTGCTTCGTTAGATAGTTAGTTACCCTGCTTAGTTAGGATAGTTGGATTGCAGTTAAGTTAGAGGAAGCTTCCGGTACCAGTAGGGTAAATAGGATATTTCTCTGTTTTCCTGTAGATAGACTTAGATTCGTTTGTAACGTTCAGATTAAAATGCATTTTAGGAAATACTCTTTTTGTCATGGCTTGAATCGAAATGGTGATGATAGATGATTAAAAGTAGTGGTGGAATAATCTTGTGAAATCACACTGCTGAATGGAAATAGAAGCACCAACATTTAAGCATAGGACTGTTTTCTGTTAATGACTTAAATAGGAAATGCTAAGTTTCAGGATAATCATCAAGATTCAAGTTCTCAGAGTGAGTTTGTGTTTTCTTCTAAGGATAGCATTCAGATAGCAATTAGAACCTTACCCACACATATAGTGTAGCAGCTC
>SNQJ01S0007124.1:344135-363646 GCA_010110895.2 Picea sitchensis
GTTTTATTTCATGAGATTTTCTTATCAATATGACTAACTTGTTTTGAAACAAATAAATTCGAGCTTGTTTGCTCCCTTTGTTTGCTCATTAAAATATGAAAGGGGCATTTATCAGGAAGGATTATTCTTTACCAGACCTGGTAAATTACTATGGGAAAGAAACCCCCTTAGAGTCTTATTTTGGCATTTCCTCAGACTCTCCAAACATGAGGAAGCAATGAGCATGAACTAGCTTGGGCTCATAAAATCCACAAGCAGGTGATTACTGTTCAAAAAGTTGTGTCTGCAAAATTTCTATCTGCACTCGTGTTGGATGATGTGGATTATGTCAAGATCCACCTTCCAACAAATCTTACTCCATCGACATCAGCACCTTATCTGGAGCAGAGGTTAGAGATTGTTTAGCACCCTGGACTTTGCATGCCTTAATGGCAGATGTCTTTGCTAACAGCCATGGGAATACATCAATGTCTCTTGGTTGATAGATCCTGCAGGTGACTCGACACCAACACCTCTATTCGTACCTGCTAGGATGTGTTGTAGGTACCTTGAGGCCCATTGACATTACAGGTGGGTCATCTCGCATCGGTTAACAACATTCATTAATGGCTGGTAGTCCGATGATTTCTGTTTGTGTTCGACTCTAGAACATCTATTCACACAAACCAGACTTGTACCATGGGTGAATCTTTGAAGCTGTTGAAGACGTGATTTCAGTTGATCTTTTTCAGGATAGAACAAAAGCCAGGTTCAGGGGTCATCCTCAGATAATCTGCTGTTATACACATGAAGTTTTCTCAAAACGGTATTATTTGTTCAAATTCTTCTGCAGATTCCTGAATGTTCCATTAGTACCAGTCAGTACCAGCACAGAGTTCATCAGTTATAGGTTCATCAGAAAGACCAGAGAAGCTACAATTTTTGCGCCCTTCAAATCCAGACTTAACTTCAAAAGACAATTCCACAGCAAGACTTGCATAACAATGGGGATAGGTAACTTAACTCAGGTGTGTTTAGTTCGTATTGATTTATTGTATTAATTTGCATACTAATAAGTTTGAACTAAGGGTGCCTTGATTTCTCCATAACGTTTCATCATTTCCACGACCTGTACCTAATGAACTAACCTACCATGACATTTCATGTCATAAAAATACACCACATTACCGGAACTAAGTTTGATTTGACTCGGATATGATAACTCTACACCCTTGTACGACGTTCATCATGTTCCGACACCTTATCTATCTCCGCGACAATTCAAATATTCTCATATGATTTTCTTCCCGACTCCATTCTCTATCACATTCTCTCCCTTCGTCGCCCTCATCCAACCTTCGCTGCCACCTATAGACTTCCCCTGTGATACCAAGTAGAGCCATGGTAGCAAATCGCCATGAACCAGAGACATACACCGACTTGGAAGCCCTTTCGTAATATGAGGCAACCAGAGATATTTTTAAGCAAGCGGGGTGGGAGCCGTTTTTGAAGAAGTTTGATGGATATAACGATGCAATCACGCTCCAATTTGCTCTGCATTTTGAGGGTGGGTCCGCCAAAGTGGGCGAGCTCGAGTTTGAGGTCACGGAGAAGTTCATTTCAGAGGCAATTCAATTGCCCACCACAAGCCAAAGATGGACAAAGGGACAGCCGGTTGATAAAAAGCTGTGTATGCAGCTGTTGAAACCTCAGTACCGGAAAACACAATGGTCCGAGGGAACATCGCGGTCTTGGCTGGAACCACAATGGGCTCAATTGTTGGCCATCCTCCAGTGTTACCTCACGTGTGAGGGTCGATATACCATCATATTCCCCTGCCATGCGCGACTCCTGTTACACTTCACAGGTACTCTCTTGAACATACCTTTCTTTTTGTTAAAAAATTTAAAAAGGATGGACGAATAGGTCCAAAGGGCTAATGAGTTTCGAGTAAGTCTATTCCACTTTGGTTTAGTTAAAATATTGATTAAATATGCACTGGAGAAGAAGCAAGAAACTTGGGACCTATTCACTGTAAAAACCCTCGCCTGTGCCCAGTCTAAAGATAGGAGTGTGAACCCTGTTTCCCCACACAAAAAGATGAACTCCAGGAAAAAGAGGCTCAAAACCCTGACTAAAGACTATGTTGGGGACCTTGATCCAGAACCTCCAATTGATGACAAAGTAGAAACCAATACTGAAACTATGAAGGAAACCACACCTACAGAGGTGAACATTGAAATCCCGAGTTCCCCCCTAGCTGCCGAGAACATCATTAACGTGGAGGAACTAGCAGAGTCAACTGACAAGCCTAGGAGGAATCCGAAAAGGAAATGTAAAAGCATATTTTCAGGAATGGACAACTCGGTGCCCAGTTACCCCCCACAAGAGATATTGGAAAGCGTGGATGGTCACGAGGAGGCTCCAGAGCCCTCCGAAATGACCTGGACTCTGTCCCAACTCATTCGAAAAAACCGTAAAACGGGTCAGCAGGCTACTACACCCAAAGGAATTGTGCAGAATGAGTCAATTCAAGTACCAACCGGTACCCCTGTTTAGATGTAAAGAGAGTCCACTCCTAGTCCAGTTGATGCCTATGAATGAAGCCCAAATGAGTTCACTCCTGAACTCAGTCCAGATCATAATTTTGATCGAGTTGACACTTATGAACGCAGCCCAGATGAGTTCACTCCTGAACTCAGTCCAAATCATAATTCCGATAGAGCTTACACCCCTGCTCAGAGTCCGGACGAATTTACTCATGCGTCTAGCCCTCAAGCATAGCCAGGACAAGGTCAAACATTTGAAACCCACTGCGAGATTTCCTCCAACCGATCCTTGAAACCAATGGTGGAAAAACTAGAAAGCAAGAATAATAGATTGAAGGAGAAGTTGCATGAGTACATTGTATTGGATAGACATATTAAAACTGAGAATGAACTCATGAAACTCAGGGTGACTCACCTCTTGTCCAAAATTGAAAGGATAAAGAAGAGGAATAAGGATATTTTCAAAAGGAACAGGCAACTTCAGAGGATTGCCAGAAAGCATGTTATAATCAACAGAGTCCTCAAGAAAGAAATCGGGAATCTGAAGAAATAGGAGAGGCTACAAATGCTGGTTGCAGCCGCTGCAACCCTCTGATTGCTACCAGTCTTTGACTTTTGTTGCCTGAGGACAGGCAAAGAATTCAGTGTGGGGGCATGTTGGTCTCCAGTTTTGATCATGTTTTTGCCTATATTATATTCCAAAGACCTCCATTTCTATACCCAGTACCACCCCTTTGGCCTTCTTTTGACATAATAGACATCTCCCTACCACTCAATGGGGCTACTTAAGGTATCTTTACGTTTCAAGCTATTTTTATGCATTTTGATGCTTTAAATTGATATTGGAACTAATGTCGCTTGGGTTAGGTACCACTTCTATTTTTGGAACAGGATTGCCAGTACCAGGTACCGACTCGTACCCCGTGGATATACTAATGAAGCCGCTCAAGATCTGTGTGTTATGGTCAGAATGGGAGACAGAGAGATTCACATGACAGATGGAGTCGTCGCCCATAGGATGATTGAAGGCATAATGATAAAACTGAGTCGTAATTCTTCATCGTTCACACTTCGTGACACTACGTGTCACGAAGATGTGAAGACTGTTTTTAAACTTGATTCCAAGCTTATTTCGGATCGGGGATCCGTTTGTCTTTATGTATTTTCCTTTAGACTGTTATGAAGGAGGATCTATATATAACCAGGAGGTCGCTCCTAAGAGATGGTTGGATTATGCTATGTTCTAAATACATTTTCGAATATAATCTATCTTGCGTTATGTTATTCTACTGTTATACGATTTTAGCTATTTCTCTGTGGATGGAATGTGAAGTATATACAATATTTGCGTAGCATGATTGAGTAGTTTTGGTTGCTTCTTTCAGCGTTTGTACCTTTTGGTTGGGCCCGCCAAACAGGTTCAAGTCGCTGTGTTACTTTGTATTAGCTTTAGTTCATTTCAGTGTTTTGGAATTTGCATACAGGATAGCTTAATGTTTAAAGATTAACTGGTTCAGAATCGTGTTTAATCGTTCTTCAACAGAATTGTTGCCCGCATACTGTTATCTTTTACGTTGATGAGTATTGAACGCATGACTGATCCCTGTAGGGTTTAGAACAAGAACTAAGTTTGATTGGTTTCTAGTTTTCAATTTGAACATAACTTATAATTGGAATGAACTTTGCTTCGTTAGATAGTTAGTTACCCTGCTTAGTTAGGATAGTTGGATTGCAGTTAAGTTAGAGGAAGCTTCTGGTACCAGTAGGGTAAATAGGATATTTCTCTGTTTTCCTGTAGACAGACTTAGATTCATTTGTAACGTTCAGATTAAAATGCATTTTAGGAAATACTCTTTTTGTCATTGCTTGAATCGAAATGGTGATGATAGATGATTAAAAGTAGTGGTGGAATAATCTTGTGAAATCACACTGCTGAATGGAAATAGAAGCACCAACATTTGAGCATAGGACTGTTTTCTGTTAATGACTTAAATAGGAAATGCTAAGTTTCAGGATAATCATCAGGATTCAAGTTCTCAGAGTGAGTTTGTGTTTTCTTCTAAGGATAGCATTCAGATAGCAATTAGAGCCTTACCCTCACATACAGTGTAGCAGCTCAAAGTTTACCAACCCTGGTTTGACAATTTAGTGTTTCAGGTCATTCAAATCTTCAATTTAGCAGCCTGACAGTCATCCCCTTGGTGGTGTGTCTTGGCCTCACATGGCCTTTGTTATGGCTATGTATGAGTTGTTGTCGGTGGTGGAGTTTTAGGGGGAGCAGACGGGGATATCCATGGTGTCTCATGCCCTCACCCTCTGGATTCGATCATGTTGCTGCTGGTGTTTTGGTCATCTGGGTTTCCATTTATTCGTTGCTGGTGTTTCTCTTTTGAGGCAATCTCTCTCCTCTGCATCCTCTTGACTTCTCCATTTGTTTTTCCTCTTTTTGGGGTTGTTTCGTTCATGGTTTGATGTATACTCAGAGCCGCATCTCTCTGGTGCTAAGGAGGTGGTGTTGTGTTCAGTTTTTTAGCACTGGTTTTTGGGCTTTTGTTCCCTCCCTTCTGTCTCTGGGAGGATGTATGTCGCTCTGACCTAGTCTGTTCTGATTATGGGGCTTGTTTGGGGGTTTTGTTCGATGCTTTCTCTTGGCAAGGTTTTGGGTTTGCTTCTTGGATTTTCACGTGTGGTTTTGTGATGGGGTTCTTTTGGTCCCTCTTTTTCTATTATGCAAGGCTTGTTCTGCCTCCCTGCTCTCCTATGATTGCAATTTGATTTTTTAGATGTTGGATCTTCCTAGCTTGCTCAAGACAGAATGGCTTGCTCATAGAGGCTAGCCAAAATAAATGCATGATTTCTCATGCATTCTTCAGAATGTAATTTTTCTTTTGATGAATAAAATTCATGTTTTTTTTCCTTAGAAAAAAAAAGTATATAACTTTTTATTTTCCATCAAAAAAAATTGTATCATTTTAACTGACTCTACAAATTTTAAACAAAGCTACACATTAAAAATTTGTAGTGTCCTAGACCCTCTAGTGTGAAGTGGAAAAAGGCAACGGTGAAATCTCAAGTTGTAATTCTTATTAGACTTTGATTTTTAACACCCTTTTTAAATGCCCCCCACCATGTCACAAACCTCTTTATTGTTGCCACTCCATTTAAATTTTAAAGAGATTCTTCCATCAATTGTTTGGGGTATAGAAATTGTTAAAACAAATTTAATATATCTATGTGTTACAAAAGAGTTTGTCCTCTCACACATTATATTACAAAACGGTTTTTATTATTTTCTTATTGGAGAACTCCATGACATTAAAAATTAGCTTGTGGAAAAGGATTGGAATCAATATTGAAGTTATATGTTATTTGGAATTGTTTTTTTAATTTTTAATTTATTTTATTTGTAAAAAAAAAGAAATTCGATTTCTTTTAAATATATGTTTTTTTAATGGTTGAGAATATGTATTTCCTTTTAAAATATCATAGAATAGAGATAAGATACCAATACCTCTATAAACCTAAACAAAAAAATATTATATAAAGAGGTTCTTATTCTACAAATAAACCAATCCCATACATCAATTTTGTCACTTCACACACACACATATATACTCCATCCTCGTACTATATCTTGCATATCTTTTGTAATCACGATCAACAACCAACATTCTATGCAAAGTAGATTTTTGAAGTAATTATTATTTGTTGTTTTCCCACTTCAAGTGACTTGCTTATTTTTAGATTTAAATTTGATCTTATAAATAATATTAACAATGCCCATCTACAAAAAAAAATTCCCTTCCCATTCATTGTCTTTCATTTTCTCTTTCTAAACTAATCCACTCATTTTTGAACTTGCAAATGAACATGTCTTTCATTTTCTCTTTCTAAACTAATCCACTCATTTTTGAACTTGCAAATGAACATTTCATTTTTAAAGAAGCACAATATAGAAATAGTGGCAAAGTAATGAGGCTGAGGTGCAATTCTTTTGTTACATGCTTTCCGTGCTGTTAATTATCATTTGTCTTTTTCCTTTCCATTTATTAACATATAAATATCAGATTTTGTATTTTTTGTTTTCCATTTATTAACATATAAGTATCAGATTTTGTATTTAATGGATTAAATATTGACACCAACACCAAAATCTTTTAAATCCATTAACTTGTGAAGAGGGTCACCTCCTTGCACTCACATATATGAAATAATATAAGAGTTCTGGTTATGTATAAGAAACATAAATTAGTTATTGATAATTTTAAACCTAAACTCAACTTATAATGAATAGTTTAAACGGCATTGATGAGTTCGTAATAACTTTAAACGTGAACCCCTGATTTTAAATCTAATCTCATTTTATAATCAATCGTTTAAGATCCAAAACGCCTTTAAGTGAAATATATTTAATGAAACATTCAAGAAAATCTGCTATCTTCCACCAGTTTTCAATGCCAAAAATAAATAAAATAATGAAACATTCAAGATAATCTTCGAAGGGCCTAAACAAAAAAATAATGACACATTCAAGATAATCTATCTCCAACCCGTTTTCAATGGTAAAATAAAATAAAAAATTATATCATTAAACTTGTGTTGTTGGCGAATTTGCAATTTTTCATAGTGCTTCTAGAATTATTTAACAAGTGTCTAAATATCGAGTTAACGATCTAGACATAACTTAACTAACTTTCTTTATACAGTTTAATTGGGCCTAATGGTTAAGAACATGTGTTTCTTCTTAAGAGGTCATAGGTTCAAATCCAAAGGGGGGTAGGGTATGTATACCTTCATAGACTTTACCAGTCAAATAGCTGGGCAGAGGAGGGTCCCTTGTCCCACAAACAAGGGGGTCTCATACACCAATTTATAGCTGGGCAGAGGAGGATCCCGTGACCTTAAAAATAGATTATTATTATTATTATTATTAATTTGAAATGTAAAATTATAGTTTGGATTATGATGAAATTAATAAATTATAAATTTCTGAAACGTAAAATGAAAGTCACGTCACCGTATTAGTTGACAATTAAAATTGATACCAAATTTCACGCCTCACCACAATCGCAAGTCCCTTTTCGATGGAAGTAAAGTCAACACTCAAAGTCGAACTGTGCTAAACACCAAGATTTGTGCTCGAATTTTACAAAATGTCAAACCCTCGCCCTCGTTGTTGGACTGGACTTTTTCAATCTCTCGACTTGATTCCTAGCAGTAGCATAAGCTACCCATTATGTTGATCTCTTTTATATTCGATGTGCACATAAGAGAGGTGTATATACAAGGACATAGATCCTTCGTTATATTTGCATGTACAAGTATTATGTATATATAAAGAGGACTTTGGGTGCCAAAAATTTACTAGTTTAGCACTAATTCAAATGATTCATTAACCTCCATTTTATTTGTCTAATAAATACAACAAGTTTACCACTAATTCAAATATTTATTTAACTTCCCATTTGATTTGTCACATAAATTGTTCTTACAATTATTATGTACTACTTATTGTTGATACGACTTTTGTGACCTTCGTCAATGTCAAGGGTTACACAAGGTGAGAAGTCTCAATTAAGCCTTACACTGCTTGGAATAGGGAACCCATTGGGATTTTGACCCAACAACCATTTATGGTTTGGAGTTTACCATATCGGTCCACTGGTGATGGTTTGTAAGATAAAGAATGAAATGCAATTAATCTAAGATGCATGCGTCTGAACTAAACTAAATAAACGTAACAAGTTTTTAATGGCAAAGAAAGTAAAACCAAGAACAAACCAGACACAACATTTACGTGGAAACCCAATACGGGAAAAAATACAGGGAAACAATAATCGATATTGTTATTATTCAAGGGAGAATTACAATAGCCAATCACAGGAATACAACCATCCTCTCCTCTCTTCCTACACATTGTGCTACACTACATTGATACTCTTCACCTCTATGGGTATGCTTGTATATATAGCATCTATCAAAAAGTTAAGCGAACTGATTACAATCTGATCCACCAGTTACACAACATGTTCACTGAAGAGTGCATGCATGCACATTATATTTTTAGTTAATGTTGTTTGCATGCATCTGCATGCGAAATTAGCTGAAACGTTTTCAACAATCTCCACCTTGACAATCATTTACCTGATATATCATGCCCAAATTTATTCATCACCTTTTTTGCAAGCCAAGAGAAGCCAAGAACCATCGCAGCTCTGCAACTTCTCTAACCGTACTGTTACGTGAACATGTGTGCATCATTCGCTCTAGTATGGCCAATCTTCCTCCATCAGTAACATATCTTATAAACCGATGCACTTGTCCATTTTGATACGCTGGATTGTTAGTCAAATGAACAACACTTTGACCACCACAAAGCACCTCATCCTGTACCTGTACATGTACCTATCCAAACTTACCCAATAGATCCTTGCATTCTTTGAAGACATAACCTGAGGTAGGTCTCTTCTTGTCCAAATCTCTTGAATCATAACCATAGACTAAATCATTTCAACCACTTGATCCAGATGCATATCGGTGGTCACACACCTATTCCAACTGGATCAAATACATATTTCATCTTGGTAGTTTCAGTTTTCATCTTGACATTTTTTTTCTAGCTTTTCAGGTCCTAAAATTTTGGGGTCATTTTGAGGCCCTAAACAACGATTTTTGGGCCCGCCACAATCACATGTTAGACCTTTCTAATGGGCTATTGTGCACCTAAAATAGAGATCGTCTGCAAAAGTTACGACCCCGGGAAGTTGATGTACCAACTTACCCCAATGAGGCCCACATGACTTTTGATGCTTCATCTCCTAGGGTTAGGTTTTTGGATGTCTAAGGTTTTGGCATTCATGTTTGATGTAAAAGGCCTTTGGAGCCTCATTTTACTCATCTTCTTGTGAATGAGCATAGCCATCACATCTCTTCTCAGAGATAAGATGCCACCATTCTAGCAAACTTGTTTCAGTCTACATTTTACATTTTCATCATATTTCTTATTTAATAGAAGCCAAGTTTTATTGTATCTCTATTATTATTCATTGTGTGTCTTTGTTAGTATTATAGATCTATGTTTCATTTCGTTTTGCTCATAAATCTGAATCGGTTGTATTAGAGGGGTCTGCTCCTTGTCATTTTTTTAGTGCATGTCCCCGACGAGGTCAGGGTATAGAGAGTTGGGTCTCAAGCTTGTTTCTCTCGAGGAAAACTTCTCTCACATTCCCAGGAAGCCTTCCATGAAGGGAGAAAATAATGACGACGGGACATGAGATCCTTCCAAAATGTTTCTCAAGGAATCCTTCAAGCGACAAAGGAACGATATGATGGACAACTTTGCACAAATCCTTTGACGGTTGTGGACAAGAAACACATCTACCTCAAATGGAGGCACCACCACCTTTAAGGTACATCTCAATTTTGATATTCCTATATTCGAAGGTCAAATAGATGCGGAGGTTGTAGATAAATGGTTAAACCTTATAGAATGGTATTTTCTTGTCCACAAATTTTCCGATAGAAAAAATATTACATTTTCACTCCTCAAGGTCATCCCCCATGTCAAAGATTGGTGGGAGACTTTTTGTGAGAAAAAGAAAACAAAGGGATCTACATTGTTTATAGTTTGACCCACTTGGGGTTACTTCAAGGATGATATTAAGGAACAATACTACCCTGTTGGAATTTATGACGACTTGTATACAAGATGGACCACATTGCGGTAGGAAAGGGACCAAAAAGTGTTAGAGGTCACCAATGTATTCCACACCTTGCGCACCAAGTTGGGTATCAAAGAATCTAAGCTACATGTGGTTCTCAAGTATCACGACGGTCTGCATTGATACATCCAGACAGAAATGGATTTTTTGTACATCTTATCCTTGGGCACGACCTATCGATATGTTGTCAAAATCAAGAAGAAGATTAAATAGAAGATGCGACAGTTTGGGTCTGTTACACATCAAAATTACTCACTTCAATAGTGTCGCAAGTGTCGTCATTACGAGTGTTGTAAGTGTCACATCTTGTCTGCAAGTGTCGCATCTTGACTATAAGTGTTGCAAGTGTCACAAACATCATACTGCCATCTTGCCTATGTCGTGCCTCTAACGACATCATAAAGACACTTAAGAAACCTCAAAGACTAGTTTTGAAGAAGAGAGATCACTTGACAGGGAGTACAAACCTTTCTCCACTGAAAGAACCCCTAAAAAATGGATTTTGGAGAGGAGCGCTCCCCTCCCCACTGGCATGGAGTGTTGGTGCTCCCTGAGCCTCTTTGGGGGAGTGTTTGAGCGCCCTGTGCACCCTTTTGGGGGAGTGCTACCGTTTTTGAGTGAATTTTTGGTTTGTTGGAGGAAATCAGGGGACAATCCCCTCAATATATGAAGGCAGTTGGGTTTGAATCTTGGGTCAAGGCATGATCTTAGGGAAGATCCTCAAATGAAGGAGATGAATCCTCAACTTATCCCAAAGATCTCTCAAGTGGTTGGGCCTCTCCAAGGTTATATAAGGAGGCCTTCTCATGGTGAAAGGTAACATGAAAAAGATTGGAGGTATGAAACCTATGATCTCATAGGCAACATTCAGAAACAATAAAGACTAGAGATTGATACCAAACTTATGATCCTATAAGTGGTATTGACAGAAACGATATGGAGATTGAAAATTACATCAAACTTATGATCTCATGAGTGAGATGTCATCAAAGCAACCAGTGGAGATTACTTGAGAAAAGGGGTTGGACAAGGAGAACTGGAAGAAGCTGTTGCACCTTCATTCAAAGGATTGTAAGTACTTTTACTTGTTCTCATTAATAATCAATGCTTGGCTTGTTTCTTTCAAACTTATGTTTGTTCCATATGAGTTTTTCTGCAGTAGATGGATCTATATTTGAGCTAATCTCAGTAGAGTAGGAATTCCATTGTATCTTTGTTTGTTCTACAAGACCTATCAGGGAACTCAGGATCGAAGCCCAATCAGGACTTTGCAAGAACAAACGTCACTAATAAGGTACATATCTTTCTCCTTCTCTTTCATTTATTAGCTTGATTATATCTAAAAGGAAGTCAGTGTCCATGTTAAGCACTTTTTTGTCTTTTCCTTAGGAGTCTAGAGACCAAGAGGGAATCCACTTGTCCATAGGGGGATTCACCTACAATAGGGTCTACAACGCCTCACAACAGAAGCAGGGAAAAGGTGGCCCTAACCCACATAACAAAGGGTAGAGCGAGGATGGGTAGCCTCATGGAAACCAGTCCAAATCGAAAACAAATAAGGATAATGGGAAGATAAAGAAAGACACTAGAAAATGGTGTGAGTTCCATAAGATCCCCTGACATAACACCATCGAATGCTAATCAAAGAAGTCATTGGGGTTTGAAGTGAAATCTTATGAATTAGATGCAAGCTCCGACTCAGAGTCGAAATCGGAAAAAGGGACATAGATTATCGATGCAAAACCCAATTCCATCGTTGCTACTACCACCACGGTCCAACTTGACAAGCCTAATGAACCAAAAGAAGTTGAAAACCTCTTTCATTCACAGATGTGGGTGAAGGGTACTTTGCTGCATTTCATCATTGATAGTGGTAGCTAGAAGAACCTCATCTCAGCAGAGGTAATCAAGTGGTTTGATATTCTGACATCACCACACCCGCATTCATACACCATTGGGTGGCTCCACCAAGGAAGTGAACTCTGCATCAACCAATAGTGTCGTCTGGCCTACGACATCAAGCCCTACAAAGATGAGGTATTGTTTGATTTTGACCTGCTTGAAGTTTGTGATGTTTTTTTGGGCCAACCTTATTTATGTAAAGGTCATGATGTCTATGAGTCTAGGACTAGTAGTGTTATTATTACTTTCGACAAGAGATTATACAAGATACCATAGGTAGTCTCATCTACTGCCATTTACTTGATCTCTGCCAAGCAATGCAAGAAGGTTATATCTTAGACCGATAAGCTTTTCTTCTTCGTGGTTCTTGCTCAAAGTAAGAGGAAGGTTTCAGCCACATCCATCGCATCCGCGACAGGTCTCTCCATGCAACATAAGCAAGTGGATAAGGTCATGGAAGAATAAAAATACATATTCCCCTCACCCACTAGGGTACCTATGCACTTTCAGGTCAAGCATTCAATTGATCCGACCCTCGGTGTGCCAATACCAAATGGGCCAGTCTATCACCGCTCTCTATTAGAAAATGAGGAAATCAAGCATCAGATCTAAAATCTCCTCGAAAAGGGGCACATCTGTTGGTTGTGGAGCCTGATTATCTTCCTGATTCATAGGTCTTTGTTTTTAGCCGTGTTTATACACCATGAAGACTTTACACCTCGGAAGAGTTTACACTCCGGAACTTCAACATTTTTCTCTTTGAATATCTATGCTTGTCATTAAACCTCGCACGATGTTGAAAACCCTGAATGCATGAAAATCGTCGATCTGAGTGGCCTGTTGGATCTCCATCGTTGCAATTTTAACCCATTTATTCCCACCATCTAAGCCTAAAATTGACTTCTTTTGAATTCTGTGTTTTTTGGTCATGGTTGTTCCCTGTGCATACAATGTACTTGATCAACCTGTTGTAAGCTCAATTAGTAGAAAAAAAGATGACAAGTAATCCAAACCAAATCAATATATGTGTTTATCCTTAAAAAAAACCAGACAAACTTTGCACAAAGAATCAGTCAAGCAAGACAAAAAGGAAAACCAATTTGTTGAACAAATGGGAAACTAACTTGACCAACCTTAAGAGGAAATATTTATAAGAAGGTATGGAAAAGAGAGAGAGAGAGAGAGGCAGGGGTGCAAACTTAGGTCTTAACAGTGGCTCCTACCGGGGATAATACTTCCCTGCGAGGTGTTAAGAATAGTAGATCATGTGCCTTAGAATTAAATAAATTATCTTACCTCCCTTCTCTTACCTCTGCTTCTACCTGTAAGTCATGTATCTCTACCACTGCCTCTCGTCCAATGCATCTATGAAGTTCGAAACAGTAACTACACCCCAGTGCCTTTGTTGGGATATGGAGTCTTTATTCAATCTGAAACTTAAAATTGCAGCTACACCACAGTTCCTTTGTTGGGATATCAAGTCTTACTTCTTATCTATACACAAACTACTAAAAAAACCAACATAGTGAAAATAATCTGTGAACTGAAAAATTAACTACTCGAAATAAGAGCTTATTCTCCTACTACCTACTCTATTCATTTGAAAACAAAGTAATCATGTGTAATTCGATTTCCTGTGAAACCAATAAACCATTTAACTGAGAACCATAACTCTGTGCATGTCACTGTTTAGAATAATCCAAAGAGGATATATCATATGCAACAAAAAATTAGCAGGCATCTCGTACTCACGACTGCAAAATATGATCATGCTAAAACTTACCACATTTGAGATTTTGGAAAAATAAGAATCCATCCTTCTCATTATTGGATCTTGAAACTCATGAAAATCCTCCAACTGGTTGAGAGGACAAAGTTGTTTTTGTGTGAGATCTGCATTATAAACAAGACTGAGTTTCTCCTATCCTCATTGAAACAGCTCATGGAAGTCATGTGATTCACAACCATAAAGGGCAGCAAAACACTCATGATACTGCTCATCTTGTTGTTTGAAATGAATGGGTA
This sequence comes from Picea sitchensis, assembly GCA_010110895.2. Lineage (NCBI taxonomy): Eukaryota > Viridiplantae > Streptophyta > Pinopsida > Pinales > Pinaceae > Picea > Picea sitchensis. The sequence continues at coordinate 358,312 of SNQJ01S0007124.1, forward strand.
TATCTTCTCCATTGCTAGTTTTTCCTTGTTCTAGCTCCAGAATGTCATTTTCAGACTTATAGATTTCTTGTTGCTCAACAATTTCAGAAGGGAGGGGAACAACTTGCTCGTGACCTTCAACATCACTTTCCTCATAGTTAATCAAATCTTTATGACAAAATAGAACCACAGATGTATCATTACAACGACTAACTAAGGCACCTAGAATAATGCAAGATGTATCCAAATCCTTGTTATCATCAATTTCATCATTAATGTAATTCCCAACATCATCTTTTTGAATAAAAGAATCAGAAGAAGACTCATATGTAACTAAATATTCCTCCACTTCCTCAACGGAAAAAATCCCTTTTATTTTCACTACTAGAAGAACTAATAAGTGACTATCGAATATGAGATCCAAATTATTCACAACAACCTTCAAAAAGTAAATCAATTGGAAAAAACCTTTTACAATGCTCATTGAATGCAACACGGAACTATTCCAGGGAGAAGATGCTAGAAGAGGGAAAGGATCGATACCACTCACAAGCATCTCCCTCTAATGAGTACAGGAACATATTCATTAATACACCCTCATGATGTATTCCCCATTTATGCATGAGTTCATGAAACTCAAGAAAATTCTCAACAGGGTTGTCATCTCGATGTTCTCTAAATCAGGGCAAGAAATCACCCCACTCATCTATAGTAGGAACAAAATTTAGAAAACCAGGAACAACAAAGAAATTAAAAGGAGAAAAAATCCGATCCAAGATGGCTTCCATCTATAAATATGACTTCTTAACACTGTGGAGTCACCACTGGATTATTTAACCATGGAGTCACCAGGTGAATGATCTATAGTTTGAATGTGTCTGGTCTTTGTTCACCATCAAAGATCAGATCTGATAATTTTCGTTCTCCCAGGGAAAGATATTTCGATACTTCGTTACCCGACAATGATGCCAGAGGATGTTGGTCCTAAAGTCTGCACCTATATACTAAATGGAAGAGCTAGGCCACCTCAATTTTTGAAATGGTTTTTTTTTTTTTTCAACTGGAGGTTTGGTTTACCAAGACAGTAACATGGTTAGGTTGGTAAACTGGTACAGAGGAGGGTTCTCCTTGGCTGGTGGCACACGAATTTAAAAAAAGTGAGATAATAGAGGATAGAACATAGGGAAACAACAAACCATTAAATGAATAACCTGCTGCAAGAACTTTAATACTTAAAATATCATTTCAAGACATTAAACATGTATCTAAACACAATTACACCCACATGTTTCAATAAAAACGAATATTCACCAAAGCATTAATTGTTTTACAGGTTGAATCTTAGTAAACATAACTTATACAATAGCTGAAGGAAATGAAATGTACTTTACCGAAATCAAAAAATGCATTCAAGAGAAGATAAAAACACATGAAGATTTAGAAAAAACACATTTTCATCAAAAGTATATGCACTAGGTAGAGAACGTTAATCCAAGAAGAGAATCAATCCAACCAGTCAGATGTATTTCTATCCTTCTCCCAAAAAAATGAACCATTAAAACATACAAAAACTGCACATTTATCAGAAATGCAGAGGCCCTCGACCAGTGTGGAACTGGGGTTTAACCCTACCACATATGTCGTTAAACAACTTATTAACTTCACTAAACACGTGTTGGAGTATATCAAAGAATACTGTAAACATGACTTAACAAAAAGGAGTGGTTCTTATCACACATACAAGACCACTTATCATTCCTTAAACTAAAAGAGTCTTGAACTAAACAATTGAAAACCGCTACTAGCAATGAAACTAGACTGATGTATGCATTGGAATGAACTGAGATCTCACAGAAATGACCAAGAGTGATAGAAATAAGTTATATATCAATCATGGCATGCATGCATGCTGTTGGAGGCCACTGGAGACAAATGAAAGTTTGGCTGTGTCTTTCGCCCATTTATCCTTTTGAGGACTGAAGCAAGTCGTGTTTCTCTTTTTTGGATTCTGGACGTGTAGTTTCCCCATTCCTGGTTTGGTGCCCCCCTTTAAACTTTAACCTTCATGATTTCAGGACTTCGAAACTCTGAATATTTGGGGTTCAGGAGCTTCTGAGTGCAAAGTATGAACATTTCCCATATGGTCAAACTCCCAGACGGACGTGGTGACCTGACATCATTTCTTCAACGTGTCATGAAAAGAGAGGGACATGTGTCACCTCTAAATAACGTTGATGACACAATAAAAGGGCCTGAGATGAGTGCCACGTGTCATGATTGATGAGTTCCACATGTCTTCGACACTTCGACACTTTGGAGCTACAGAGAACTGGGTTTTCTTTACATCTAAATCTGTTGGAGTGTTAATCTCGTGAAGTCACTGATCTTTGCTTATATTAGACCTATTAACCCGAGATTAATACTTTAATCATTACAGGATTTCGGGAGTTCGAAACTTCGGGAGACCTATATTGTTGCATTTGAAAACCTCTTAGAGTAGTACGGACCCAGAGTGACATGGCAGCCTGACGTCACTTCGGGACTTCAGGCTTTGGGAGCTTGGGATTTAAAAGCATGAAAATCTCCCGAAGTGACTTTCTGCCTGAGTCATTAACTCGCATTTACTATTAATTAGACCATGATTACTTTAAACATCAATTTTAATCGTTTAGAGCCTCCAGAACTTCGACACTTTTCTCTTCGGAGATATGTTCTTGTCATTAAACCTCACACGATGTTGAAAACCCCGAATGCACGAAAACTGTCAATCTAAGTGCCTTGTTGGATATCCATCGTTGCAATTTTAACTTGCCTGTTCCCACCATCTGAGCCTGAAATTGACTGCTTTTGAATGCTGTGTTTTTTTCTCATGGTTGTTCCCCGTGCATACAACATACTTGATCGACCTGTTGTAAGCTCAATTAATGGAAAACAAGATGACAAGTAATCCCAACCAAATCACGATATGTGTTTATCCTTCAAGAAAAACATACAACCTCTGCGCAAATAATTAGTCAATCAAGTAAAAAAAGGAAAACCAACTCATTGAACAAATGGGAAACTAACTTGACCAACCTTAAGAGGAAATATTTCTAAGAAGGTACAGAAAAGAGAGAGAGAAAGAGAGAGAGCTAGGGGTGAAAACTTAGGTCTTAACAAGGGGTGAAGCCCTCAAAGGAAAAATTTCCTTGTAAATGTATATTGTAATTTCATAGTAAATCTAGACCGTTCATTATAATGTCACATATCCGACAGTAGAAGTTATGTTAGGGTTTTTTTCCCTATAAGGAAACTCTCTTTTTGTGAGGGAAATGTATTGTGGCTATGGATCATTGTGAATATCGTATTCTGAGTGAGGAGACTATGAGATAAAGAAGAGGAAGTTACAACGTGTTTGTTGTATGTTGTATCCCTTCGTTTGCTGGATAATAGTAAAGGAAGGACTTGGAAATTTCTCTGGTGGACGTAGCCCACACTGGGTGAACCACGTATATCTGTGTCTCTATTGTAATTTGTATCTTCTGTGTTTTATTTCCGCATTTGTTTTATTTTATTGCTCTGTGATCCTGTTTTTCTAACAAAATCCGCCCAAGATCATACCCTTGTGGAAGCCCAATCATGCTTGTGCAGAGGAAAGACACATCCTGGAGAATTTGCATTGATTACTGGTCCCTAAACAAAATCACAGTGAGGAACCGGTACCCAATTCCATGAATTGACGATCTCCTTGACCAACTCAAGGGGGCCAAATACTTCAGTAAGATTGATATGAATTTCAACTACCACCAGGTTCCAATAGAGAATATCGATGTATGGAAGATTGCCTTCAAGTACAAAGAAGGTCTTTTTGAATAATTGGTCATGCCCTTTGGCTTGACAACTGCCCCAAAAAATTTCATGAGGATGATGAATGATATCTTGCGGCCTTTCACCAATTCTTTTGTGGTATAGTATTTGGATGAAATCCTCATCTTCAACAAGAATTGGGTGGAACACTTGCAACACATTCAACAGGTTGTGCACACTCTACAACAACACAAGATATATGAAAATTTGGAAAAATTCTCCTTCGGAATTAACAAGGTCCAATACCTAGGATACATTATTGATGAGCATGGGGTGCATGTTGATCCATCCAAAATCTAGGTCATTCATGACTGGCTAGCCCCGACCACACTCATTGAGATCCATATCTTCTTAGGCCTTGCCAATTTCTATTGCAGGTTTGTGGTGGGATTCTCCCACATTGCATGGGCCCTTAGCCAAGTGATCAGGGGCGATGAAAAGGAAACATTTGTGTGGGGACAATCGCAACAAAAAGCGCTCAATGATTTGAAGAAGTGCTTGTTCTTTGCCCCGATGCTCTCATTACTTGACCTACAATAGTCATTTCAAATTGTGATAGATGCTTCATACTATGTTGTGGGCACAGTTGTCACTCAACATAGACATCCTATGGCCTATCATAGTGAGACACTATTAGATACAATACGTAAGTACCCCACTTATGACAAAGAGATGTACTCCATTGTAAAAACCTACCGCTAGTGGAGGAATTACATTCTCAGGAAGGAGACAGTAATCCACTCTAATCATAAGCCTCTGCAATTCATGCAGACACAAGGAAAGTTCGAGAATCATCACCATCAGAAGTGTTCCACATACTTGCAACAATTCCATCTCAACATCAAGTATAAGACAAGGAGCACCAACTGCATTGTTGACTACCTCAGCCGACCTTCAGTTTCCACACTGAACATGGTGTTACACTCTTGGGGACATGAGACCTCCAAATGGCCCCAAATCTATGAGCAACATCCTGAATTCCCCACTACCTACCAGATGTTGGGCACAAACACAATTGTCACTGATTTTCATCTGCAGGACAAGTTATTGTGTCGTCTGGGCCATCTCTATGTTCCATTAAGCGAGCGCACGAAGCTCATTTGGGAAGCTCACTAAATTCGGGTGGTAAAACACCTTGTGTTATAACCCTAAATTACACCACACATGCTTACCTGGCATCAGGCCAACTCATATCCCTTCCTTGCCAAAACTATGATGAACAAACTCTTGAAAATCCTCTTGGGTCAAGGTACACGCGCCCTAACCTACTATTGCACGCGTGTGAACGCTAGCAGGCCTACTACAGCCCACGTTTACCTAACAAAACACAAAAATAGGAAAGTTTCCAACGGGAGAAAAAGCTATGGGTCAGTTAACTGAAACTCCCGGCCATGCATGGCCGAGAGTTTGTCCAAAACCCTAACTCCTTCTAGCCTATAAAAGAAGGGGTAGGGGTACCATTTGGAGGAGGAAAATTATAGCGAAGAAACTCTGCCCATTTGTCGAATCC
>SNQJ01S0007124.1:377369-422185 GCA_010110895.2 Picea sitchensis
GAATCCCTAGTCCAACCATGATCCTAGGGCAGATCCTCAACTGAAGGAGGCAAATCCTCAACTTCCCCAAGGATATCTCAAGTGGTTAAAGCCTCTCCAAGGCTATATAAGCAAGTTTTCTAATGGTGAAAGAGGACTAAAAATGGAGAATTACACCAAACTTATGATCTCATAAGTGGTGTTGGAACAGAGCTGATTGGGGGAAGAATTGCTAGCATGAAACCTATGATCTCATAGGAAACACACAGTCAGACAAAAGAGAGTGATCAGTGAAGCTGTTGTCATCCAGGTTGTGGATCTTTCGAGCAAGGGTTAGACGAAGGGGACTTGACAAAGCTGTGGCATTCACATCTACGATTTTAAGTACTGATGGCGTTATTCTCATTAATATGACACGCTTGGCCTGTTTCTTTCTAGTTTGTGTCTGATGTTACATGAACTTATCATGAATAGATAGATCTGTTTTCAAACTAATATCAATAGAATAGGAAGTGGTCGTATCTTGTTTGTCTACAGGACTCAGTGAGGGGCAAAGGATCAGAGCTCAACTCGGAACATGCAGGGACAAACGTCGATAAAGAGGTACTTATATTCTCCTTCCTTCTCATGTGTTAGTTTGTACATATTTGAAAGGAATTCAATGTCTACGTTAATCATTTTCTGCCTTAGAGTTAGGGTCAATCTCTTTGAGGCAATCTACCTGTCCGCAGGGAGATTTTCCTACAACACAGACGAAAGGAGGTAACATAACTTCTAACTTCGCAAAACGGGAAGTCTTGAAACACCGTTGGATACGAGCCCCAGGTCATGGTCCGAGGTCACACGCAAGATGGAGTGATGGAGAGGAGTTGTGCTAAAGGCCAAAAGTGTTTGTATTGGCCACATAAGATGATCTACATGGCCTAGAGGTGTCGATATTGACTCTAAGAAGTCGTGGGCACCACTTGGAACATTCATGGGTGTCAGGCCTCGTCCTGATCCCGTTGAAGGTAGTTAATGGAAATGGGAGTGGTGGTTGAAACTTTAAATCACTCCATAAATGGAAAGCAGGCTAAGAGCGACCATGAAGGAAGACTGTCAATCTGAAGCTTCCTTATGGACATATTTTCCTGTAAAAAACATAACTGCGCCAGGTTCGCATATGACATGAGGAGGCCCGAACAATCCAACAGAAAAGGCGTTGACTGAAAATGTTAATGCACTAGTCCGATCAAACTCCTAGTGGTTGCAACATTTCTAAGTATATATAGGCATTTTTAGTATTTTGTTAAGATCGGTGTTTCAGCAGTGCTCCCGTATTGTAAACTTTTGATGAAGCTTCTGGTTCTTTGGTTATGTATTTTGATCTCAGACTTCTTGTTTAATGAAAGTCATCTTATTTTTCATACTATTTGCCTCTAATACTGAAGTGTCCATGATTGAAGGATTCACGTGGATTGTTTTGACTTTATTGTAATGTACGTTTGATTGCAGTGTTTTTATTTACGTTCTTCAATTTCTTGAAGTTTTGAATCCAAGAGGATCTTGTATTTGAATCTTTTCCTCTTTAGGCTGTTGGAAGCCCTGTTGTCTACGGAATACCTCTACACTATCCTCACCAAGGTATTCCCTCTATTCACCCTTACTCAAAATTACTGACTGAAGTTAATCAAGACCTCACCTACAGGTGCATACCAGTCCAGTTTTCTGAGTTAAAATGATATCATCTTGAATATGCACCCATTTGACCTCTTTAAAACCAACCCATGACATATAAAACTCTGATGGGTATTGGGCTTACCTTCTCTACAATCAGAGGGTGACTTCTAGTGCTAACATTTCTAGTGTCGTTGTTGGGGAATGAATTGAAGACTTTTCCCTAGGATAGAATGACAATGATTTTTTTATTTTGAAGGTGCATTAGACACCAAAACCATTGAATATTGCAACTTGCACCTGGCGACTACAAAATCGAAGACTCCACTGGGGACAATCCTGTTTATAGAAAGATGACCATACTGAAGGGGAAGACCAGGTATCATTTTATGAGATTTATTCATGAAATCATGTTCTTGTTTATCAGCTCATTTCTCTCTTTCCCTTCACATATAAAGAGGATTATCCTCTTCTTTGTCTATTTAGACGATAATAGGCCTTCATTTATTTATCCATCCTTGGAAGAAGAAAGCATTCCCTCTTCTTGTGTTGTAGATACCTATCTCGTGTCTTCACCTCTTCCTATTCATAAAAGTGAGATTTGTATTACATGTCCTCTTGAAATTGATCACCCTGGTAGCCCTGAGGAGGCTGAAAATAGTTCACAGTATTCTCAAATCTCATTATCCTTCGGTATTCCCGTTGAGCCTTTCCATCAACTTGTTAATCCTCATGATCATCCCATTGTTTTTCAAATTAAAATCAGAAATAAGTTATTTAAACCTTTAAGGATTCCACATGACCTTCATCCTTATCCTCGTTATTCCTTTGAGTATCTTCCTCGATTTTCTGGAGAGGATCATATTACAGCTGAGAGGCATTTGGAAGCCTTTGAGAGATTTGTCGATCAGTTTGATATTGATCATGATGATGTTTCCATGAGTTTGTTCTCACAATCCATGTTTGGAGATATTGTTGTGTGGTTTAGATGTCTGGAATCCGGTTCTATTGGCTCCTAGACTGAGTTGTGCCATGCATTTTTAAAGTTTTGGGGTGAGAAAAAATCCCTTGATTAATACTGGTTTGAGTTTAATGCCTTGAGGAGAGGGGAAGAGGAAGCCATGGATATCTTCAACATGAGGTTTTAAAGTGTTTATCATAGTATGCCTATGGATATCAGACCCAGAAAGACTGTTTCCATGGTGTACTATGTCATGGCTTAGCATCCAAAGATGGTCCTTCTCCTGAGAGAGAAGGAATCTTCATCTTTAAGACACCTATTTGAATATAATAAATAAATCAAAGAGAACACTAGGGCTAGCAAGGGGGTTCATGTGAAAGCATATCTTGAAAATTTGCATGTTCATAAGCAAGAATATTATCAATATGTTTCAAATTCTGAGAATGAAGATATTGAGTATGAATCAGATCTGGAACAACAACAAGGAAGTAGTGAAGATAAGGAAGAGAAAATATTTTCCTTGGTTCATATTTATGATGATTATGAATCGGATCCTTGGGAGAGCCATGAGGAAGAAATGGAAGAGCTAAATGTGCAGTATACCTCTTGTCCCAAGCCTATAAATGAGCATATCCCTACCTTACATTTTGTTGGCATAGGGAGCAGCAAGCCTGCGTATAACAGCTATGAATCAGATTCTGATATGGATATGAAAGATTTCCAAGGCCACACTATAGAGCCTTTTCCTTTATTCATTGAGGAAAGGCATTGGGTGGAAATCAACCATCTTGGACCTGCAGAAGACACAAAGAAACATGAAAAGGAGGAGCTAAATGTGCAGTTTATCTCTTGTCCAGATCCTATGAATGAGAAAATATCACCTGGTATTGGTCAGCCTGCATCAATTCTCCACCCACTTGTACACTCTAAGAGCATCAAATAGCGGGTGAGAAATAATGAAGAGTAGGAGGTAATTTCTTTCCAGATGAGCTCCCCTTATTGTAAATTTTGTGCTCCTATGGGGTCGTATATGGAGACTACCGAATTATTCATCTTTTCATCATTTGGGGGTATGGAAAGAATTCCAAGCCATGTTCTCATTCTGCTGTCATACTTCCTTAGATTTTTGAGGCTCAGTTGTAGTAACGATAAAAAATTTATCACTGGACAGTCTGGGTGGCTATGGTGGAAGTTTTCTTTCACCTAGTACTTTGTAAAGATCAATTAGTATAGGATTGTACATAAATAAGCTCCTTCTGGAGCCCGTGTATTGTCTTTTTTTTAGAGTTATTATCGGCCTGTAATCCTCAGCAGGATGTTTTGAGCTCGACTCCATAGTCCAACAGCTAAGGCACTGGAACTACTTGTTATTGGTAGCTCGCAGGGAGCATGCCATCCCCTATGGAGCCAAAGGTTATCACATATAGTTTTCAAGGGAAGCAGGTTGTCCAAGTTTTGCAGCCTGCAAAAGAAGCGTCAAAGCACAACGTTCAAAGTAGTCCATTTTGGGCTCAAAATTCAAACTAACAGGCGATATCAACTTCAACAGTGAAAATTCCTGAGAAGATCAGATTAGAGGCTCGTGGGCACTCAGAATCCCAAAGTTTCTCGAAGTTTAGGGATGGATCAAAGGCCCGAAATCAAATTCGATGAAATATTACCCCGAGTCCCGAAACATAAAGTCTCGATTCGCGAAGAAGATATCTGGACCGTCGGATCGCGGAAGGTCGTGGACCATTGATCTGACACTGGAGAAGTTGGAGTATCGAGAATCAGACAAAAGGAGGTAAGCTAACTTCTGACTTCATGAAATGTGAAGTCTCGAAATGCCTTTGGATATGAGCCCCAGGTCATGGCCCAAGGTCGCATGCAGGATGGAACGATGGAGAGGAGTTGCGCCAAAGGCCGAAGGCGTCTGTATTGGTCACAGAAGAAGATTTACATGGCCTTGAGGCTCTGAAATTGACTCGAAGAAGTTGTGAGCACCTAATGGAACATTCATGGGTGTCAGGCCTCGTCCCACTCTTTATGAAGGAAGTGAATGGATATGGGAGTGTCGATTGAAACTTCAAATCACTCCATAAATGAAAAGCGAGCTGAGAGCAGCCGTGAAGGAAGACTGTCAATCTAAAGATTCCTTATGGACAGATTTTCCTGTAAAGCACATAACTGTGCGTGGTTCGCATCTAACATCAGGAGGCCTACACAATCTGACAGAACAAGCGCCGAATGAAAACGTTAATGCAGTGGTTCAATCACACTCCTGGTGGTTCTAGCATTTCTAAATATATATAGGCAGTTTTAGTATTTTTGTTAAGTTCGATGGTTGATAAGTTCTCCCGTATTGTAAACTTTTGATGAAGCTTTTGGTTATCTGGTTATGTATTTTGATCTGAGACTTCTTGTTTAATGAAAGTCAGCTTCTTTTTCATCCTAATTGCCTCTAATATTGAAGTGTCCATGATTGAAGGATTCATGTCGATTGTTTTGACTGTATTCTAATGTACGTTTGATTGCAGTGTTGTTATTTACGTTCTTCAGTTTCTTGAAGTTTTGAATCCAAGAGGATCTTGTATTTGAATCTTTTCCTCCTTAGGTTGTTGGAAGACCTGATATCTACGAAAGACCTCTACACTCTCCTCACCAAAGTATTCCCTATATTCACCCTTACTCAAACTTACTAACTAAAGTTAATCAAGATCACCTGGAGGTGCTTACTAGTCCAGTTTTGTGAGTTAAAACGATAACATCTTGAGTCTGTGCCCATTTGACCTCTTTAAAACCAACCTGTGACATATAAAAATCTGATGGGTACTGGGCTTACCTTCTCTACAATCAGAGGGCGACTTCTAGTGCTAACAGAATCTACCTAAATCTATGTCTAGACTTTTTCATAGGTGACTCAATAAACCATGGGTACTCACGCCTATACAGGTCTCACAGACATATGCCCATTTACAAGAAATCAATTATTTTTACAACTCCAAAGTAAATACATTTTTTTTTCTTCATGGTGAATGAACCATGAGCTCTCCGCAAACTCTATCCTACATACAGATAAAACTTTATCAACCATACCTGTAGCTAAATTTGTTTATTTTGTGGAGTCCCCTTTGGATGCTTGTTGTATTTTCCAACAATCCTTCTTGAGATGACCATATTTTCCATAGAACCAACATGTTCCCTTACCCTTATTGTCTTTTGACGTATGAATGTACCTTTCTTATCTTTCCCTCCTTCCATAGATCGACCTCATACCACCATTGCTTTTGTTGTTGAGGTTTCTTTACTGAATCTTCTCCTCATCTCCTCAAACAACATAGTTCCCACAACAATATTATAATCAATGGTTTATGTTGTGATAAACCCCATAGATATGACCAGATGATCCCAAGACTCAAGAAATGAACACAATAGTGTAACTTCCTTGTCCTCATCTTCGTACTTTACTTGCATACTATATTATTGACAAATTAGTGTATTGAAAACATTGAAAGGATAAAAAATATATGTACCTTCTTTCATCTGTAAGTTGTACAAATTCCTCTTCAAGAAGATTATGTTCACCAAGGAATTTTTCATATACAGAATCTCAATTTTGTTCCATAAAATTGTTGTTGTCTCCTCTCTAGTGATGTTAAACAACACTTCATTTTCCAGACACAAAAGAATATCACTAAGGGCTCTGGCATCCAGATCTTCCCAGTCCTCGTATGTCATGCTTGTCGATTTCTTTGTCTTTCCCACCAACTCATTTTGCAATCCTTGTTGCACAAGTAGATCCCGCATTTTGAGCTTACATAGCTCAAAGTTATTATTTCCATTGATTTTTTCCACCTCAAACTTAGAACTATGCACTTTCTCCATTAGCAAAAAAAAAGCGTCCAAAACCATTGCTTACAAAACCAAGCCTTCTTAATATGGAGGAATAATGATATTTCAAGGTTGAACCCCAAAAAATTTAAGTAAAAGGTTTAAAACAAAATAAATATTTAATATATATTTACTTAAAACCTTTTACCACAAACAAAAGACATCGACCTTAAATTGTATATTTACTTAAAAGCATCCACACATTTATTTTAAAAACATCCTCCAACCATTAATTTACCAAGGCGATCTTCTCCATGTTCATAATAAAACAAAGATTATCCATGATAAAATATACCTTTATTCTATGGATTAAACAAACTTTGACAAGGATATCCATGGGTGTCTCACCCTAGACAAAGGTATCATGTGACACTTTTCCAAAATTGTTGCACCTTTTACATGGAATGTTTGCGACATATTGCAAAACAAAATAGTTTTCCAAGTGTGTCTGCAACTGTCGCACTGTCTAACAGGGACAACCTGCGACAATGCAATAAATGTGTCCCACTTCATCTCTTGAACTCACGCAGGTCCCCTAGGCTTGTCTTACTAGGCTCTGATATGCAACAACTGAATTATCTTCTCCTTCTCTCTCAGATACTTCAACTCTGTGCTATGATACCACTTGTTAGGTAGTGGAAGCATAAACGTAACAAGATTTTATTTCCAAAGAAAATAAAACCAAGAACAAACCAGACACAACATTTACGTTGAAACCCAATATGGGAAAAACCACGGGGAAATGATAATCACTATTCTTATTATTCAAGGGAGAATTACAGTAGCCAATCATAGGCATACAACCATCCTCTCCTCTCTTCCCACACACTATTAAGTACCAAAGACTGAATATAGAAATATCACAATAAATCTATAAAGAAATATATAAGAACCACACTTTTACTGTTATCATACCCTTATGGTAGGGAAACAACATACAATGGATTCTGTTATGGAAGGGATCCTCTCTTGTTCACTTTCCTCTTCGAGGGGGCATCCTCCTATTGAGCTACTGCTCCAAATACAATACTTTTCTTCACATCACATTACATTGTTTTAACCCATTTATATAGTGCTACCAACCACCAAAGAACATTCTAGAAGAAGAAACAATATATCAAATATTGGCAAATTTGGCCCCATATGCTACCAAAAATAGAAACATTGTGTGGTCATCTGCGGAAAAACCTTGAAAATAATAGATTTAAAAATGTTGATAACTTTACTTCCCATACTCTGTTTCGTACAATTGTTTTTTTCTTAAATTGGGTACTTTTCTAAGAGGAGCTAAGATCTAAAACCCATTTCTGCAAATTTTACACATAAATATACAAAAATCGTCCAGAATGTTGCGACCCTCTTTTTCTTCTCCGAAAAATATGCAAAAAGTAAAAATAAAAAAATCCCAAAATTCCTACCAAGGGAAGTGCTCTGATACCACTTGTTAAGTACCAAAGATTGAATATGGAAATATCACAATAGATTCGTAGAGAAATATATAAGAACCACTCTTTTACTATTATCAAACCCTTATGGTAGGGAAACACCATACAATGGATCTTATTATGGAAGGGATCCTCTCATGTTCACTTGCCTCTTCGAGGGGGAATCCTCCTTTTAAGCTACTTCTCCAAATACACTACTTCTCTTCACATCCCATTACATTTATTGAACTCCTTTATATAGTGCTACAAACCACTTAAGAACATTTTAGAGGAGGAATATTCTAGAAGCATAACCTTCTAAGAAGTCCCCATACATTTATTATATCTATACTAAGATATCTTACTGGTGGACCTTATTTAACCAATTGTTAAGTACCAAATACCTAAATACAAAAATATCACAATATATCCACAGAGAAATATAGAATAACCACACTTTATTATAAGAAAACCCTTGAGGTAGGGAAACACCATACAATGGATCCTATTATCGATGGGATCCTCTCATGTTCACTTGCCTCTTCAAGGGGGGCATCCTCCTATTGAGATATCACTCCAAGTACAATAATTCTTCTTCACATCCCATTACATTGCTTGAACCCCTTTATATAGAGCTACCAACCACCTAAGAACATTCTCAAGGAGTAATTTTCTATAGGCAGAACCTTCTATGAATTCCTCATACAAATTTATTATATCTATACTAAGATATCTAACTACCATAGTGGGCCTTATTTAATAATATAGTGGACCTAGTCCACCTTACATTGAATGGCCTCCACTACCTCTCTAGCTATATAACACACATTTTGCTACACTACATTGCTACTCTTCACCTCTATAGGTATGCTCGTATATATAACATCTATCAAACAATTAAACGAACCGATTACAATCTGATCCACCAATTCCACAACTTGTTCACTGAAGAGTGCATGAATGCACATTCTATTTTTAGTTAATGTTGTTTTCATGCATTCACATGGGAAATTAGTTGGCATTTTTCAATACTTTATCATCCCGATCCACCGGTGATAGTTTGTAAGATAAATAATGAAATTCAACTGAGCTACGATGCATGCATCCAAACTAAACTAAAAGTAACCAGGAAGTAAACGAAAAAACAAGCATTCTCTTATCAATGGCCTGTGAAATAGTTCACACAAAGAAGAGACAAGAATATGAGTAAATAATTGCAAACCCATAATATTATACCATTTAAACAATCATTTACAGTACATTCTTACACAACCCAAGTTCTTAGCAAAATGTACCAGAGAGAGAGAGAGAGAGTGGGGTAGACAGAGAGAGAAGGGGGAAGAGGGAGACAAGGAGAGAGGGAAAGATGGGATAAAGAGAGAGGGGGATGGGGAGACATCGAGTAAGAGAGAGGGAAAGAACGATTGGAGAGAGAGAGAGAGAGAGAGATTTTGTGTTAAAAAGAAACACGTGCGTTCCTATTGCTAATAATTTGTGTGCTTTAGGAATGTGTGCATGTTCCTAAAGTGTGCGTGCACGTTCTTTTCATTTCAATTTTATTTTAGGAAGGCACGTGAATTCATGAGCACATGTTTCAGGAACATGTGCTCATTCTTAAATAATCCGAGTTGACAAGTGTTTGTGCAAGTTTTGTGATTTTTGTGAGTATCGAGACTATAAGATTAAGAAATTGTGTATGTTTCTATGATCACACATGTGTGCGTTCATTGACACTCCATTGCCACTTTTTTTTCTGTTAACTTCGTTCGAGTGCTTGGAAATTTGAATTGAAATATTCATCTCATGAAACATATTAATTTCAATTCATATATTATTTTTTTACACTCACTATTAGTTATTTTAATTAATTAATTTTTTGAAGTTGCCATATATGTCACGTCATCATTACACATGTGATACATTGGACCATGTCCTTTTTTAAATTAAAATTAGAGAAACATTAGATAAGGAACACATCTTCCCACCAAACACCTTTCAATATTAAAAAAAAAACTAAAACTTTTGGGGTTCATGAATGGCATAGTGTGGGGTGGTTCATGATCCGAAATCGGTGCTTAGCAATTTCCACACTATGACTTCAATTTTATCAAGACCTTTTCTGACAATGCATATGAATATATATAAGCAACAAAAACTTATATAATGAAGAGAATAACAGATAACTCAAAGAAGCAAACCATCAGCAGATTGAACAACAAAAGTTGATAACGGAGTTCAGAAACATTTGCCTACGTCTTCAGGCCTTTGTCTTCAATGAGGGAGGCTTCTCTATTCAAAATTAAAATCTTAAAATATGCATCAAAATTACATCATATAGGTCTATGACTGCCTCAACTTTATTATTCCCTATCTCAGAAACCTGATGCAACAGACGACATTTGAAAAGGTGGAGTATAACTCTCGGAAACTGCCTCCAAAGCTCAGTTACTTTTCACTGCTCAAGACAACTTAACCTTTGCAAGTTCTTTCTAAACTTGCTTCAAGCTACTTGTTGCTTCTTTCTTGTTATCACTGAAATTTCATCTGCAAATGGTTACAGGAATCCAACATCTCCAAACACCTATTAGTTCATTCATAGCCCCAAAAATGCATTTCCAAAAGACACAAACTATACAACTAGTTAAAAAATTAACATGTGCAAAAGAACTACAGGAAGCGCGCACATGCGTAGGTCAGAAACGTCAAAAAATTGCACATGCGCCCGAGGCACGACTGTGTATGATAAAAGTCACGTACCACTGAAAATGATGCATTTATGGTTCTTTTCGGCCCCTCACCCACTTTTGTTTCATCTCCCAAGTCGATTTGACCCTCAAATCTGAGCTGAATCCAAGTGGAGGGCAGATCAAAGACCTAAGGGTTCCCTAAAGGGCCCCTTGTTCACACTAAAGACCGATTGGATAATGCCTCAAATATTTGCTATAAAAAGAGGCCATGGGTGCACTATGAATTCAAGAATCTCATTGTATTGTTATATTGCCTCTATTCTCCTACAATGAACCTCTTTCCTGCTTGGATCATACTAGCATCATTTCATTAAGCTATTCACCTCACCTCTTGAGGGAATAGGCTTGGATTTCTTCACCATTTCCCAATTTTTCCATTTGTAAGAAGAGATCTCACATAGGGGACTCAAGAGACCTCCCTTGGAAGAAGAGGGGATCCATAAGTCCCCTTTTTTCCTTGGTGTTTTCCCACTAATACAATTTATCCATTGGTGGCATGAATATTGGTCAATTGTTTGATTAATTTTGGTTCTAATTTCCTTATGCATTGTAGTTTTGTTTCTTTAGTTATTATTATCTTGTTTGTTTGTTTATTTCATGTGATTGAGTCATTTGACTCATACACTAACTATGTCCTATTCAACTGACCCAACTAGACTTGTAAGTGTCCCTCTTTTGCTCATTTAAGTAGCGAAAAGGATACAACAGATTGGCAACCATACTGGTGAAAGGTATCAATTTCCTCCCTATTTGGGTTTTTTGAGAACTTCTTTTTAATCTATTTACCTTGAAGGGATCATAACCGGCCCAGTCCTACCTGCAAAGAGCTAAATTCAACGCTGGAAGAGGAGAATTTCATTTAAAATTTTCTTCCCGGATGCGTATCAGAATGTGCGTGGGTTTTCTATCCCACAGGCGCATCTTCCAAGCACGTGTGCCAAAAGCATTGTGTTTCCCAGCACATTCTTCACATGGTGCGCCATCAGTTCCTTTTTTCTATGCGCATTGGCGCCACATGCGCTTCTATCTAAACTGGGGCCCGTGCATATATCCAAAGATCCAACATTGTAAGAGTTTTTTGTGATATTTTGAAGGCCCCTAGCCTTCTAAGTATTGATTCTATGAAACTTGTAAATGAACCACACTTAGATTCCCTCTCCACATGAAGGGTTATTCAAAACATAGGCACTTAAGGGGTTAAAAAGAACCATATTTCTCCTCTTTTGTTTTCATTTTCCCACATGGATGGCTTGTTTTGATTGTAAAAGTTAAGTTGAAATCATCCACTATCACATATATAAACGCTTGCATTGGGACCAGAAATCAAACTTCAATCATTGAGTATGCTCTTCTCTTGCACCATAGAGCGAACTTGAGAATTAGAAAAATGATTGAGGGAATCTTTCGTCTCCCTTAAAAACAAAATATTTAGGAAAGGACAAATCCCCCCTAGGTCCCCTCTTAGTTTATTTTCAAAAACATCTTAAATTTGTAAGGGCCCATACATGCCCACATGTTGCAAAGATAGGATAGTTTTGAAGCTACTTTCTTAGTTTACATCACTAGGGGAGTTTAAATATTATTGTAACGGGCCCATACATGCCCACATGCTTGCAATATAGGATATTTTTTTAATATTTCTTAGATTAAATCACATTAGGGAGTTTAAAGGATTAGTAAGGGCCCATATGTCCACATTCTAGTTCTTTAGGGACTTTAAAATTCCCCAAGGTTGTACCAATGGCATCTAGTAAGGTTGTACCACACAAAGTCCACATGTTGCAGGTGACACCTAACTTATTTAAAATTTGGCACATTTTATCACTTGCTCACACACAAAGTCACTACTCACTCACACAATTTCATCTCAAACTGTGGAGGTTGAAGTAGGTTTCCTCCAAAGGGATTATGAAACATCCCACTATTTCTTGAAGGAAGTATCCACTACCACTTAATTCAAATAAGATTGGTTCACACCCCCAATCTCTCAAACAACCACATCTAAAAAAAAATTAAAAACTCACTAAGTTTTCCTCCATAGGAGGTGCCAAAAGGAATTTTTTAGTCTAGGTAGGATCTCAAGGATAGGCATCCAAATAAATCCCCATTATATGGTTCTCACATCTTCAAACATTAGAAGTTGACAAATAGGGAACTTTAAAATACTCCAAGTCAAGTGTTCCTACACCATAAGGCGGGGAGATACCCATGAAGGGTCGAAGGCCGAGGTCTGGTGGTTTTGTGCATCCCCCCTTGAGGAACCTAGGTCTTGGAAGGGATCCATCCCGTGACCCATTTCTAAGGCCGAAAATCTAAATTCCTCACTTTGATCGAGGTACCTAGTGACCAATTTTTAGGACATGTACCTAGGGGGAAATTGTGGGCTGCAATTGTTTCTTGATAGGATTTTGTGTGGCTATTGGGAAATATTGCTAGCTCTTTTGGGATATGCACCCTCTACCTCTCATTATAATTTATTATTTCATCCTTCACTAGTTTCTCTTCTTGTGGCTTCAGACCCCACTGTTGAGTGTTATTGGAAGGTCTAGTGCTATTTGAGAGGAAGGACGTTACGTCCTTTTAGGACACGAGCATTTTTTTTATTTGTTCTCCCACATGAACAAAATTCACCTACCCACATGTATGCTTCTTGTCAATTGATTTATGTATGATACTCTTGTGATTACATGTGAGATATATTGTGAAGGTCCAAAATTATACAAAGAATCTTGTTCATTTATTGCTCTCATCACCATTCACACACATTCACTTTGCTAGTCAAACATAATAGGGGACCCACATAATCCCTGTCGTTCTAGACGCTTGCAGAACCTCCCTCCTCTTCTAGGAGGAGTTCCCAG
The DNA here is from genome assembly GCA_010110895.2 of Picea sitchensis. Classification (NCBI taxonomy): domain Eukaryota; kingdom Viridiplantae; phylum Streptophyta; class Pinopsida; order Pinales; family Pinaceae; genus Picea; species Picea sitchensis. The sequence goes on from SNQJ01S0007124.1 coordinate 390,871, forward strand.
TCTTTCCAACTCATTGGCTCAACCCTATCACACCCCTGTGAGTGCTACTATATTGGGATCATCTTTGCTTGGTTCCACTTTACTTGGGTCCACTTCCCAAGGTCAACCATCCACTATCTCTCCTTTACAAGGAAGCAAGGGGAAAACTTATTCTCAAGGTGGAAATACAACCCCACCCAACCCCCCTCAAGGGTTAGGTACACAACATTCTAATACCATGGTTGTAAATAATCCTCCACCACCACTTCACATGCCATATTTTGCCTCCCTCAACATACGGTATCTGAGTAAGCTCACAAATGATCCTATATTGCATGACCCAACATGGCCTACAATGCCTACCAAAATACCTTTATACATTCCCAAGTTTGAAGGAAAGGCGGGAGAAGATATCGCCAACCATATCATGACATTCCACTTATGGTTCTCTTCAAGCAACATCATGGACAACTTCATTGGATTAAGGTTATTTCAACGCACACTCACAGGTCTATCGACCAAATGGTACATGGACAAAAAATCAGAGTCCCATGTGACTTTTGAATCCTTGGCCAAAGAATTTTTGACCTTCTTTCAACTACCAATCTGCCATGGCAATGGTCTCGAGCTGATCTCCGAGTTTAAAGAAATCTCATCCACACATATCATTGACCACATTCACAAATGGCATTGGTGACATGGTTTAGGAAAAGAAGAAACCACCAAGCAACAATGCCTTAATTGGTTTCTCATATCACTCGTCCCCCTCCTTGCTAAAGATGTGGACTCCACCTTCCCCCAATCTGAGGAGGAAGACATCATCAAGGATCAATAGTACGACCTCATTTATGCATAATCATGATACTTATATACAGTACTACATGACGTCCCGTGACCCATACTATTCGGGCAGGACAATCCTGGGATGTCTCACTCAGTAGATGGATTGATTGGTACCACAAAACACCACAATCCATACATCCAACCACCACCTATGTACGGTACACCCCAATATTCGTCGATGTATGAAGGACCCCTTATTACCCCCCTTCCTCATCAACAACCATACCCTACTTCCCTCCCTCCACCCATGAGTGGACCTTCACCGGCACCCATGATGCGCCCGACTATTCAACCAAGTTCTGGTACCCCCTCTACCTCATCTTACACCCTGATCACTAGTGAAATCGCTATGCCTTCCTATGCACCCTACAGGTCATTACCACAAAATAATATGTACTTTCCATTTCCTGGCCCCCCACAGCCCATTGCTCCTCCATAAGAACAACCACATGCTGGGGTTAAATTTGTTCAGCCCTCTCCCATTCAGCAATTTCAAAATTTTTAACAACTGAATATGGAAAATCCAGCCCATTAGTCGAATAATTCCAAAAATAAAGGAAAAAACTGAAACAATAATAACCCAGGACCAAGGGGAAAAAACCCCCAACAGAACCAACTTGTTGGGAGAAAACAGAATCAGGGGAACTGGAACCCCCAAGGGGGAAATAACAACAAAATCCAAGGGAGGAACAACAACAATAACCTCCAGACGAACTTCCCTTGTTCTCTTTGCAGTGAGCATGGCCATTATACGCACCATTTCCCCCAAATTTTTTACTTCAAATGGATCAAAGATTTTGCGAATGCGCCGCGTCCCCCAGCACCGCCTACCCCTCAGCTTGCCCCACAACAATATTTGCAACAACCACCCCCGGTTGTGCTGCAAAACCCTATTCCACACCAAGGTGTGATGAATACCTAGTAGGAGATGTATCCTTCCCCACCACAGATGGGATAGTATCAAAACCCTGGGAATCCGACGGATCGCAATATCTTCCTCACTAGTGAAGAATAAATTCTTCTACAAACGTGTAGTCATCAATACAGGGCACTCCCTGAATATACTCCCATCACTTCGGATGTAGTTCCAGTTACAACCAAACAAGCTTTGATTATTCCCCGCCCTAACACTGACCCACCCATTTGTATTCCTCGCATCCCATTACGATGGAATGTCAACAACCCTCAGGCTAGGCCAGCACAGAATTACAGCCTGGTTGATGAATTGGTGCAATACCCTGCAGCCATGTCAGTATTAGAGGTCCTCCAAACCTGTCCCACTCAATGGAAATCATTGTTTTCTGCCTTGGGGTAAGTCGACCCTGTTGATACTATACTTATCACATTTGATCTAGATTGTGGGGAACCCCGTCTCCCCACTTTGGTAGCTTTCCAGATACCAGTCAAGATTCAGAACATCACAGTTCATTGATGTATCATCGATGAAGGTGCATCCAAATGCATCATGTCCAAAATGGTATGGCAGAAACTCGGCTCCCATCAGGTAATACCATCCTCCATCACTCTGTGAGCTTATGATGGAGGACCATCCTCTCCTGAAGGGATCTTTCAAAATGTCCTCGTTGAACTTGGGGGAAAAACCATTCTTATCGACATTGAGTTCATTGATGCCCTGCTCTATTACAACATCTTATTTGGACGTAGCTACATGTACGCTATGAAGGCGGTGGCCTCTTCTGTGTTTCGAACGATGATGTTCACCCACAATGGGAATATCATCACCATCGACCAACTTTCACATTACGATCCCAACCATTCCTCCAACATCGATAACATCCTACCTCTTGACCACACTAATTCTGATGCCTACCCACTCATAGAGATGGCCCCTAAAATTTTCAAGGACCCATCCTTGCTGGGGACATACCACAGAGAACCACTACTCATCCACCCCTCATCCCAAGTGTGTGTCGTATCTTCCGATGGAACTGAAACTAGAGATACCATTCCTCCCACAGAGGCTTTTCCACCCCTCAACGTCCCACCAGTTGAAGAAATCCTACCTCAGGAATTACCTGAGAACTCTACAACACCACTTACCCCCAATTTCACCCTTCCCCAAGGACAAATCCTGGTTTGGGAGACAATCCCCCAAACCTTCACTCAAATCCCCTTCTTCTACCCCCCACCAGGCGTACAATATTTCCAGGTAGTTGCAATGCTTACCCTTCCCAGCATGGTATTGGCCATTCTAGTATGGTATCTTCACCCACTCGCAATGGTTCCTTAACCATCCCTTCCTCTTCAAATAGAGGGAATCCCGATGCAAATTCCAATACTAACTCCAACCACACCACCTTCATCCCCACTTGCTAGCACCCCCACCACAATCGGGGGAAGGCGAAAGAAGAAAGAACCCACCGCTCCACTTCCTCCCCGAGTTAAACCTCCTTGTGAACTATGCAAGAGATAAGGACACCCTACAAATAGATTTCCCTCTCTCCCCAAGTTACCTAATTCGATCCAAATCCCAAGAGAAACCACCTCGCTCATCACTTCACCAACCACCCCTATTACTACCCCCGCATCCCCTACTACAAGAAACAAAGCATTGGGAAAAAAATTTGCATGTGCCATCTGTTCAGAGTATGGCCACTATACTCATCATTTCCCTGCGCTACCTCAGTTTCGACAAACACTAATGACAGTACGACAACGTTTTCAGCAAGACCCCTCTCCACCTATTTCATCGAGTCCTTGAGTCACTGACATCCATTATATCACGACCTCAGTCAATGAATGGATGAGATGTCCTTTCTCTCTCTTTCAATCCCTGGATCATTTCACATACCAGTGTCCTACGATCATTGAATACAGGCATCTTCAAATGGCCCTTATTAAACATCCTCCAACCCCCTAAATTCTATAGATATAAGTGATTCCCCCTACTCCCTCTCCAAATAATGTTTGCATCATCTCCCCTGAACATGAGACACTTCCTACCCCTTCATGGTTCATGGATAGATTGTCTAAGGATTTACCCCCAAATCCTCCCAACTCTTCGGTTCATTTCCCTCAGTTGTACTTTGAACAGGCGTGCATCCAATGCGCACTTATTTTCCTCAATCACACAGCCTCATGCGTAACTCCCTCTTTATATCCACACACCCCAGCGCAGGTATCCTTTGATCGATCACGCACTGGGGGGCCCACCCTCAGAAAATCCCACAGTACAGCCATCCGTATGACCTTGCCCAGAAAAGAAACCCTAACTACTATGCAGGAGGATGAGACCACTAACCTGGCTCTCGCAACTCCTGGACCAACTGGCTCAAACTTTTGGAATCTCCAAATATCCTCTGAAAACCTCTTGTCAACTCACTACAAAAGCAGGTACAAATGAGATGGCATTGTGGATCCTACAGCTATATATAGTCCCTTTTGCCAAACTTCGACGATCAGTTACGAGAGCTCAGACTCTCTATTTTCTGATCCGTCTTCAGCTACAAGATCAGGATCCCAACACCTACACAGTCACATTCCCCAGCTCATCATACATCCTCGGCCCTGAGGGAGCATTTTTCTCACATCACAGGTACGCATGCTCATGTTCAAAATTATTGAATAACTATTATATGTTCTTTATCTTCAAATATTGTTCACATCGGGTATTCGGTTTTCATGTGTGCAGGTACTTGGTCATCACACACCAGCACAGCCCCCTCATGTATATGATTGACACTGGAATGTAATCATTCCCTATGAATATCAATTGCATCTCCCAGTCACACCCTTCGACACGTTCCTGTAGGATCCTCACAACCGACTCTATAGTACTATCACCTCTGCTTCATTTTGGTATTGTCACCCTGTAACACTCTTCCCCACATGAGTTTTACCATTCATAGTCCCCCTTGTCACTTTGACACTCATGCTATTTTCACCCCCTAGGGATGGGAATCCTGATAGTTTTACACATTTTTGAGAATAAACCACATACTCTTTCTCCTCATTTTGCTAGCTTCCCCAATGGACTCCTAGGTTATCTCATCATGGTTCTAGCTTGAATACACCTCCACAGTATCACTAACCTTCCATTTCATCTATGATCAGTTTTACCATCTGCAGTTTTCCCTCCATTCATTTACCTCATAAAGAAACCCACCCATGGGGCCCCCACCCTCCACTAGTTCTCCACACAACTTGCGCCCTCACCGACCAAGCCATCTTGCATTGGAGCACACGTTTCTGTATTTGCACACTTATCCCAAATTATTCTTTATTCATTTGGTAATTGTACAAATCCTTTGTTTCCCACATTTACATAGCTTTTTTTTGTCGCCTTACCTTCGTTTCTGGAAAAGAAACCCTTGTCGCCCTTGGTTGGGGAAATCCTTACCTTCTTAACATTGTCTATACAAACCCCAAGTATCCCACAGTCCATAGACCTTTGATCTCTGAGTTTTGTCCACTTTGTCATGCCTCTGGCACAATTTAACCCATGTCTGGTCGTCCTCTTTACACTAGATCCAGTTTCACGGTTGTTTCCACTCATACTTCACATATATCCCCAACCAAGGGAAATCTTGAGTCTCACCACATCTTGAATTTATCCGTGTTCCTCATCAGTTCATGATCTCATCCAGTGGATTTCATGAATCCCTTTTTCTTCACGGAGTCGCATCTCTCTATCTGTTGACATCAACACAGTTTCCACAAGAGAGACAATATCTTGACTCTCATTACCTTTACAATGAGGAGCCTCAGATGACAAATAGAGAACCATCATTACTCTTTTCTATCGTTGACCCCCTTAACATTTGACTTCAACACAATATCATGTTATGATGGGTCTTACTATGAGACTATTGCAGTTGTTTTATACTAGTCGAAGACCTTTGAATTTGCTAGGCCATCAATGCCTACGAGCCACCGACACTTCTTACAGGTGTCATCGCCTCTTTTCAGAATATGTTCACCATCAAAATTGCCATATTACATTATCAAACCACCCCAGAGGGCACTCCAGTTATCTACATTAGCATACAACTTCATTTATTGTCTTACATTTTTTGAGTTACATGACATGAGCATGGGGCATGCCCGCCTCGTTTGCACATAGATTTTACTTTTCCACAACTAGAGAAATGTTTGGGTCCCACAGTTTCCCCTCTCCTTCCAATGGATCACTCTTCCAGTTCCTATCAACACTCTTTCTTACAATGGTACTCTCAGTAGAAGCAACATGGATGTTGTTGGTATAGGGGTAGACCCAAGGTTCAACGCTACAACAGCGCACCAACAAAACCCTAACTACCAGCCCTTTCGACAACACCTGCGAAGTAGATGAATTCTTACCCATGGTAGAGGCAGGGGTGGTTGCAGGACTCAGATGTCTGCAACCTTAGCTGGGACACAGATCTATGATTCTAACACTTAACAGAGCACTTAGCACCGACAGTTCATCATTATTTGACCATTATCTACTCTGTAGATAAAACAGAGCATCGCATCATTTAGTCAGATCTGATGTATCTAATAATTTATCATAGAGAGGTAGATTATATCTAGAAGATTCAAGCACTAAGCACATTCACATAGGTAATATATAACATCCATATACATCATTAGCACAAAGCATAAATAGAACTATCTATCTATATCAAATCACTTAGCAAGTAAAGACACAAAGACATCAACACATCACACAAAGCATAGCAACATAGCATGTACGTGGTTCACCCCCACCCTGGAGCTACATCCACCAACTCGCCTTCTTTATTATCTTCAGTAAATCCTCTTATAGGCACATAACATCAAAATCCTACTCCGCAAAAGACNATAAATAGAACTATCTATCTATATCAAATCACTTAGCAAGTAAAGACACAAAGACATCAACACATCACACAAAGCATAGCAACATAGCATGTACGTGGTTCACCCCCCACCCTGGAGCTACATCCACCAACTCGCCTTCTTTATTATCTTCAGTAAATCCTCTTATAGGCACATAACATCAAAATCCTACTCCGCAAAAGACAGGAGATCTGCATGCACTGCTCCAGATCCTCCTTCTTTGAGTTAGGGTACAGCACCAAGACTTCTTACAATTACTTTTACGTAGCTCTGCAAGTCTCACATAGTATGCACAAAGAATATACAATCCACACTTAGCACTTAGCTCAATATCACACAGATATCCCTAACATCACATAGATGCCTCTCCTTACATTTCCTAGACATCTATTTATACTTTACAAAATAGGCCTAAACATGGGCAACCCCATGGGCCGACATCCCCATACCCGTTACATAATCCCAAATCCCAAAAAGGACCCAAAATGGGGCTGAGATCCTTCGATATCTGCTTCATCTTGCGCTCCTCCTTCAACAGGCTGTCCAAGTCCCAAAATAGGTCAAACTTGACCAAGGATCTCCCAAAACTTGGTCAAGGGCCAACATGCCCCCAACACTCACCTATGAATTGTCCCGAGTCACTCTGGTCTGGATTGTTTTTCTTCAAAATCCTCGAGCATGGCTCGAGCTTCTTCGACTTGTTGTTGTGCCATAGCCTCCTGTTTAGTGAACTCTTGGCTGACTTCCTTGTTCACGAGTCCTTCTAGGAAATGTTCTGCTATAGAAACAACTTGGTCCAGTTCTTCTTCTTGGCCTTCGACCTCTATGAAAAAATTGTAAGCCTTATCTTGTGCAAGTTGGAGCCTCTGAGTTACTTCCATAACTCTTCTCTATATAATGTGGATATTTTGTTGAGCGGTGCGTTTCTCTTGGGATTGCTTCATTCTTTCCAGAGATGACAGGGGCTTCAACTGCGCCTGTATTGTCTCTATTTTTTTCTTTGCTTCCTGGAGCTGTGAATCCAGTGCCTACAATTATTGGTTCTCAGTGAGTTTCTCATACATCTGGGCACTGTGATTACTTAGCTACTTGCATTTCATGGCAAGGGCCTTTATCCTTTCAACTGTGCTCCGAGTGGTTGCTTCTCTTTGATCCCTTACATCCTGCGGAGTCTTGGGCACTATGCAGAGCTCTAAGTCTGCTATGTGTTTTTGTAGCTATTGGATGGATTTTGTGAGATTCTCTACTTACTGCATGACTCGGTCCTATGCCTTTATTTCTAAGACTATCATAGAGAGAAGTGCTTTGTTGACCGCTTCTTTCACTTCGAGTTGCTTCGCGAGCAACTGTTCTTTTCCTTGCTACATTTGTTCTTTTTCTTCCTCAAACTTCTCTTGGAGACCAATATTTTACTATTCTGCAGTGTTGCATTGTTCTACGAGTATGCATTCAACTTGCTTCAAGGCCTGGGTGGCTTGTCCTATTTCTTCTTGTGCTCGTCGAAGGAAATCTTCGAATGTATCAGCTAGTCTGTGGATTTGGGTTGGCTCATCTCCCAACTCTGGTTCTACCGATGGCAGGGCCACAGTGGAGACTGCGCGGCTGGACTAAAGGGCCTGTTGTACCCCTCGGAGTTCGACTCCAATTCTCTCATATATTTATTTATGCTTGGCTTCTTTTTTCCCTATTATTTCTAGTGAAGCATCGTTCAGGGCTGCGATGATGAAGTCAAAATCATCAGAGGTGAGGAAATTTTGCATCTTGGACATGGTGGATTTCGATTTCTTCCGGGAAGAAGGTTTCAGGGGGGAAACCTTCCTCTTCCTCAAGGGGTCAACCTCATCTCTGGGCGGTGTGACTTTGCCTGGATGTTGTTCAGCTTCTACTTCATCATCACCCCCTCGGTCAGGTTACACTGAAGCAGTCTTTCCTGAGGTGTTGCTTAAATTTTGGACCTCCTCAGTATTCTTGGGTGTATTATGTTCTTTATGAATGTCCTCCGGGCTATCAAGATCAGATATATTTGTAGGGTTGGTGGGGATAAGGAGGTCAGCGGACCATTCCTTAGTGATCTCCTCAAGGTCTTCTTCTGCAAGTTTATAATATGACTAGCGCTGCTCTTTATGCTCATCCGCTCGCATTGTAATGTAGATGAAGTGTCAATCTGCGCTGAACTTCATCAGGGGTCAGAACCTTTGTAAGGTTTTTGGATTCATGTGAGGCTCAGCTTCGATGGATTTATTTAGTTGGAGATAATATGTATGAAACACATCATTCGATTTCCACTGTTTGTTCATATCACTTGAATACCAAAGGGTAGCGAACTTCGCAGCAAGTGGTTCAAATGGATCTATGTCTAGGAAGGTCGCACCTTCCAACATCTCCTAGGAAACAAATGCAATGAGGATAAGGATCTAGCTGAAAGGAAATTAATAACCCTGACCCTGTGATTCTTGACAGTCTAGTTCCAACTGGTTAACTAGGTACTGCACCCAATTCATCTGTAGGTCTTCCACGCACTTCCTTGCAAGGTCAACGACAAAGCCGGTGACCTGCATAGGTTGGTTCTTCCTTACTAACTTTCCAGCTAGTAGTTGACATGCTAAGCGCGCTGGACCACTCTGGATGGAAGATACCTTGTAGCCTCTTGTTCCCTTCTCAACATCGCCATATGTATCCTTGATATTCTGTGCGAGCACGTGATCTGTGTATTTTCCTTGATAAAAGTCTTGTGGGTCAGGTCCTTGCATACTTAGTCCTGTGATCTTGTGGATCAACGTTGGTTCAACTATAATACAACAGTCTATCCATAAGTAGCTTCCATGGTAGCACGACAGTAGCCGCTTGACACATGCGTTGACTTCCTAGTGTGTTCCCAAGTGTGGGATCTTCATGACATTCCACAGGGTGGAATGTGCTCGGTTCATAGTCCATGGATGGGGAATTATCTTTGAATTCTTCCCCTTCATTCTGGTTAGGTACTTGTATGGGGAAAGCATACCATAGATCTTGCGATCTCCGAGGTTGAAGTCCTTGAAATTCAATGATGTGATCTTATCATGCTCTACTCAAACTGCGTGTATCCCCTTTGGGAGGTACGCAATGACCATAGTGTACTCGAAATCATGATTCACCATGCCAGCCAGAGGCGGGATGTAATCAGGAAATATGGTTGGAATCAGCTTCACATTTGCTAGGTAGTCTTTATGCTTGGTTCTCTTTTCCACTGATGGTCAGGATGATCCAGCTCCGCGAGCAGTCAATGAAGAGGCTTACAGTCCTCTCGTCAATCATGCTTGTATACCTACAGACATCGACATTACTCGTTTAGTCATGAGGTCGATGAGAACTTCTTCGACAACTTTCTCTGCAGCGCTGAACTCATCCGAATTACATGTGCGAGGTTGGAAATATCAGGTTCGAGGAGTAATCTCTCAATGCAATGGGATGGAAGGCAATCTCGCGATGATCACTGTGAAAAATCAACTATTCTTTGGGCTCAAATTCACGGTTAGCAAAAGTGTTCTCGGTGCATGGTGCGACGGGATAAATAGATAACTTGGCAATGGATCTCTTGCAACGGGTGAGAAACCTTCATAATCTTTGTTCTGTCCATTATAGCGTGGTCCAACGGTGTGGTGGCGATCCATAAATTCATTTCTACCCGTTTAGAGGGTCGGTCGAATGGTTATATTTTTCCCAATGGCTATATTGTTTCACCCTGGTGAAGTGTCATGTGGTGTTGTTCTGTTATCCCAGCGAAGCTCCAATTTTGCAAATTTCCTCTCTGCAAAGTGCCCTCTGGAACCTTCTATAACTTTTCGATCTTAGCTCTCTTCTTACTTAACTTTCTGTCCTTCTTTCTGGTGAGCTTCGTCTCGGTATTCCTTTTTCCATTTTGATTCTTATCTGCATTTAGCATAGTTACTTTGCACTGTTGAGATTCTTTCCTAAGATTCGAGGGTGATACTTCTTCTTTATATGGAATAGGTACTTCAATCTTCTATGGGTCTTCTAGTGTTATTGCAACTTCAACATCCGGGTCTCTGATGTTAAATAGCTTCGATTTGTTCTTATGTTCTTCAATCAAGTGTGTGATCCTTTTAGTCATGAAATATTTTAACTCTTCCTTCTTCTGCTCTAAAACTTCTTCTTCTTCCTTCCTTCTGGCCTAATCTCTTTCAATCCAAGGTTTTGCTAGTAACATGGTAAATGGGGCACTGTTCTCAATAAATTTAACAATATTGAAATCCTCCTCTGTCGAAGTTCCATTGGAACTCATAGATATCTGGGTAAGATTTCCACATAGGTTTATCGGCTTTCCTTTGAATAGTCTTATTCCTCCTAATGAAGGAATCATAGCAAGCCTTCCTATAGCTTCCCAAGTTCTTTCTGCCATGATATTCACCTGTGTTTCCTCATCTAGAACACAGTCAATGTCGAAGTCTCCTATTTTTTCTTCTATGCATGATTTTTCTTTGAAGATCTCTGATAAGTTGACATGTCGGTGGTCATTCAAGGTGTCTTTTATCTGTAGCAATACTTTCTCTCATTCTTTTTGGGGTTTTTCCATAATTGTAGTTTCTGGATCTGCCTTAGGGTTTTCTTGTCTCGTGTTAATTCCTTCAATCTTAGCAATCATTATAGGGAAATCCAATACTTCATGGTCCATAGATTTTCAACAAAGACAACATGGTTTTCTACTAGGGCATTCCTTAGCCAAATGTCTCGGTCTTCTGCAACTGTAACAGAGGGTTAATCCTCTCTTTCTCTTAAATTATTCCCATCCTTTCCTGTACTATGCGCTAGGATCATGGTAGCTAACCTGCAAAAATTTCTTTCTAGGGTCCTGCATCCACTTGTTAGTCCAAATATTCTTTCTGTTCATAGGTATAACATATATTTCACTATTCTTATCAAATCTACGCAAGTCAAACCTTCTTTCATCTATTAGTGCCCTACTTTTCAAGCTAGGACATAATCTATCAAACATACCTAGATCCATACTATTGAAACAAAACTTTCCAGTTATCTTATTTCTACAGAGCACAAAGCTTTCAGATCTAGAACTTTTCACTATTCTTACCTTTATCATAGCACAGAGCTTGCAGATATTACCTATTTTAATAAAAAAAATCTCACTTTTACCTTTCTCAGAGCACAAAGATTTCAGATCTTACCTCTTTTCTTCAGATTAGACTTCTTTTCTCTAGCACAAAGCTTCTCAAACTAAGTAGAGTATTGCGCACTAGGGAGACAGATATATGCACAGATCTTTCACAATTTCAGGTTGGATATTTTCACAAAGATTCTTCTTCCTCAATTCCCAGCAATCACAGTTTCAGGTCAGATCTTTGCATAAATATTCTTCTTCCTCAGTTCCCAACAATCACAGTTTTAGGTCCTAGAAATAGAACCATTTGTTGGTACATGGGAAAACCCAGGGTTCAATGCTACAACAAGGCACGAACAAAACCCTAACTACCGGACCTTTCGGCAACACCTACGAAGCAGATGAAGTCTCACCTGAGGTAGAGGCAAGAGTGGTTGTAGGAATCAGATGTCTACAACCTTAGATAGGACATGGATCTGTGATTCTAACACTTAACAGAGCACTTAGCACCGAAATTTCATCAGTATTTGACCATTATCTACTATGTAGATAAAATAGAGCATCGCATCATTCAGTCAGATATGATGTATCTAGAGGTAGATTAGATCTAGCAGATTCAAGTGCTAATCACATTCACATAGGTCAGATCTAACATCCATATACATAATTAGCACAAAGAAACAAAACTATATATCTATATCAAAGAACTTAGCAAGTAAAGACATAAACACATCAATACATCGCACAAAGCATAGCAACAAAACATGTACATGGTTCACCCCCACCCTGGGGCTAAGTCCACAAACTCTTCTTCTTTATTATCTTCAGTCAAACTTCTTACAGGCACATAGCATAAAAATCCTACTCTGTAGAAGACAGGATATCTACGCGAACTCCGCCAGATCCTCCTTCTTCGAGTTAGGGTACAACACCAAGCCTTCTTACAATTACTTACACGTAGCTCTGTAAGCCTCACAAAATATTCACAAAGCATCTACAATCCACACTTAGCACTTAGCTCAATATCACACAGATATCCCTAACATCACATAGATGCCTCTCCTTACATTTCCTAGACATCTATTTGTACTTTACAAAATAGGCCTAAACATGGGTAACCCCATGGGCCGACATCCCCATACCCGTTACATAATCCCAAATCCCAAAAAGGGTCTAAGATCCCGCGATCTTTGCTTCATCTTATTCTCCTCCTTCGACAGGCTGTCGAAGTCACAAAATAGGTAAAACTTGACCAAGGATCTCCCAAAACTTGGTCAAGGGCCAACAAATGTATTTCAGCTATACGCATGTTCCTAACCTCATACATCAGGGGGCATCTGTTATCACTGAAATTTCGTCCGCAAATGGTTACAAGAATCCAACATCTCCAAACACCTATTAGTTCATTCATAGCCCCAAAAATGTATTTCCAAAAGGCAGAAACTATACAGCTGATTAAAACATTAACATGCGCAGAAGAACTACAAGAAGAGCGTGCACATGCACAGGTAAAAAACCTCATAAATGCACACATGCACCCGAGGCACAACTGTGTATGATAAAATCCGCGCACTCCTGAGAACGATGCATTTATGGTTCTTGTCGGCCCCTCACCCACTTTTGGTTCATCTACCAAGTCGATTTGACCCTCAAATATGAGATGAATCTGAGTGGGGGGTTGGTCAAAGACCTAAGGGTGCCCTAAAGGGCCCCTTGTTCACACTAAAGACCGGTTGGATAATGCCTCAAATATTTTCTATAAAAATATGCCATGGGTGCACTATGAATTCAAGAATCTCACTGTATTGTTATGCTGCCTATATTCTCCTACAAGGAACCTCTTTCCTTCTTGGAACATACTAGCATCATTTCATTAAGCTATTCATCTCACCTCTAGAGGGAATAAGCTTGGATTTATTCACCATTTCCTTTATAGTTTTCCATTTGTAAGAAGAGCTCTCACATAGGGGACTCAAGAGCCCTCCCTTAGAGGAAGAGTAGATCCATAAGTCCCCCTTTTTCCTTGGTGTTTTCCTAAAACAATCTATCCATTGGTGGCATGAATATTGGTCAATTATTTCATTAATTTTGGTTCTAATTGCCTTATGAACTGTAGTTTTGTTTCTTTAGTTATTATTAGCTTAGTTGTTTGTTTAATTCATGTGATTGAGTCATTTGACTCATAAACTAACTTTTGTCATGTTTAGTTGACCCAACTGGAATTGTAAGTGTCCCTCTTTTGCTCATTCAAGTGGTGAAAATGATACAACATTGTTGCCTCTCAAAACTTCACAATGGCTAGGTTTATATAGCCATTAGGTAGAGGGATCAAATCCCAACAACTCGCCTCTTGTGGCACTCAAATTGGGCCAATATCCACCAAGCTATGGCCAAAATCTCTAAAACTGCCAAAACAAAATCATCAAAATCCACTATTATAAGGTGATAATACCCACTTTGCATAAATAAAGGGCCAAGCCCCTTTTTCCTGGTGTGCACCCCTCAATACATGGTCACCTGAGGTCATGTGGCTAAGCGTCATCCCCCTAGGGGCTACGTGGTGGCCCCTCCTCCACAATTCTCTAGTCATATGGCACAAACAATGGAACCGTGGGCTTGATTCCAGCCACAACCATGTGCTCTGCCAGTCTGGGTCACATGGAGCATCCCATAGACTTGGGGGCTATCCCTCAACACACACTAACTGTATCTCGGGTCTTTGGTTTTATGGATATCCACCGGTAGTTGGGGGTTAATCCATAGCACTAGCGCCACATTATATCTCCCCATGCCAATAATACACCACCGTGTGGTTATATGGTAATGCAGTAAACGAAGGGTTGGTGCCTAGCCCCGACCCTTTCCACGCCCAACTGACAAACCAATCAACTTTAAATAAAATTTTAGCGTTATTTTTAACAAGTACCAAGTGTGGGTGGGTTGGCTAGCCCGACCCTACCAAGATTATAGCTCGATGGACAAGCCTTAGGGTCAAACCCCTTAGCTTCCAAAATTTTGCATAACCGAACAGCGAACACCTGGGTGCCACGTCGCAGCCCATGTCTGGGCCACATGGCAAGACCTTATTCACCAATTTCTGATGCCACTTGTTAGTCATCGATTCTCCCATGTGTTAACGTCGTACTCTTCCCAGTCAACAACCAACCACGTCAGCACACCTGCCATGTGTCATCGTACGAGAATTCCACATGTCACCCTTTTAGTGGTGACACATGTCACCTCCCAGTTGGTCTACCTACCCCTAACATGTAAATTTTATGGCTTGCTGCCATGTGTCACACTGCCACATTAGCATGATGTCATGCTAATGTCAGTATTGACTTTTTTCCTATTGACCTGTTTGACTTTTTTGCCTATTTGGAAAAACAAACAGAATGTGATATCTGGAGCATATGACATTTGTTTCAGCCTATTCAAGTTGCATTGGGTTTGTATCAACAAGGCATACGCACACGTCCGTTTTTAAGCCATTTCAAGAACATTAAGTTTTAGGCCTTTTTGAGCCCCATCAAGCTCCTGGATTCGAATCTAGATCACACCTCCCCACTAAAGGACCTGTTGGTCCCCAAGAGGTTATTACATCAATTGGCTACATCCTTACATCAATCGACTAAGGAAAAAAAACCTATACTCAACAAAAACATTTACTAGACCCAATAAGTGATTTCATAAATCAAATCACTTTGATTACATCAAGGAGACTGACACTGACTCGACTACATATAGGGCATAAAATCTTCCCAGTTCCAAGAGGATGACCCATCTCCTGCCAATAGAGTTTTGTGTTCGTTCCTCTACTTCTTCGTAGCATCCTTCTTCTGCTCTTCTGCAGTGTCCTTCTTCTTCTCTTCTGTAGTGTCCTTCTTCTACTCTGGCCCTTCAAGATTTGTGGAGTGTCGCAACCCTGGATGCAACTTCCAACAATTTTCTTCACAATGTCCATTCCTTTGACAATGTGAGCAATTTTTTCTTTCTTGAATCCCCATTGGATTTCTTCGACTCTTGTCTTGGCTGCGCTGAATTTGCACACAAATCCTTTTTGACCTACAATGTTGCATCATCTTGTCTTGGTGTACTCCTTGTTGCCATGATATTTTTTTCATATACCTTATGCTTCTAGTGTACTACAACAAAATGGTTATGAATGCCACAAAATGTTCATGGAATTTTTCTTTTGATAAGTTCCATGACCCTAGCATGCTCTTCATTAAAGGTGGGTGAAGGAGATTTATACCTTTCAACCTTTTTACCTTTCTTTCATGACTCATTGTTTGTGTAGTTGTTGGCTCGAGCTGCTTGTTTTCCTTGATGAGTTTGAAACCATTCTGGAGTCATCTCTGGATGCCTCTCCCAACAATGGTCAACATCATGTCCGAAATTCCGGCAATGTGTGAAACAAACCACTGGATTGTTGTCGTCAGTAGATTCTCCTGTGTAACCCAATCCTTCATGGAGTGGTCATTCTCACACCTCAATCAGCTCATCTCTACCTTGGACATACTTTCCAAGACCTTGTCCTTTCCTGTATCCAAACTTGGATAGAATTCTCATACCAATTCCTTTGGTATGTTTTCAAATGTTGCAATATCCTGATTGTGGGAATCCACTTCCTGATCAACTATAGGAGAAGTTGGAGTATAAGGAGTACTTTACACTGGCGATGAAAATGTGCCAATGGCCTGTCCTACTGAATTCTCCTAAATTGGAGTAGTAGGAGTATACGAATCCTCCTCATCAGATTTCCTATGGAATGGATTAATTCCATCATCCTTGATAGAGATTGAGCTTCTAATAGAAGGATTTCTTCCAACTAGCCTTTCTTCTATTGCTAACATCATTGTTCGTAATCTTTCTGTGTCTTCCTCAAGGATTTGAACCAATATTCGCTGCTTAGCATTTTATCGGCAAATTGTTTGGTTAATCTCCTTGAGTTCTTGGAGTCTGTCTCTCTTCAATATTTTCCCCATGCGTATTCACAATTCCTGCAATATTCAGCCTGCTCTGATACCACTTGATCCGAAATCGGTGCTTAGCAATTTTCGCACTATGACTTCAATTTTATCACGACCTTTTCTGACAATGAATATGAATATATATAAGAGACAAAAACTTAAATAATGAATATAATAATAGATAAATCAAAGAAGATAATAATGAAGATAATAACAGATTGAACACTAGAATTTGATAACGAAGTTCGACAAAATTTTCCTAGGTCTTCGGGCCTTTGTCTTTAGTGAGGGAGGCTTTTCTATTCAAAATTCAAATCTTAAAATCTGCATCAAAATTACATCATATAGGTTTCTGACTCACTCAGCTGTATTTTTCCCTATCTCAGGAACCCGACGCAACAGACGACATTTTAAAAGGTGGAGTAGAACTCCCGGAAACTACCTCCAAATCTCAGCTACTCTTCATTGCTCAAGACAACTTGACCTTTGCAAGTTCTTCCTCAACTTGATTGAAGCTACTTGCAGCTTCTTGTTGCCTCTCAAAACTTCCAAATGGCTAGGTTTATATAGCCATGAGGTAGAGGGATAAAATACCAACAACCCACCTCTTGTGGTACTCAAATTGGGCCAATATCCACCAAGATATGGCCAAAATATCTAAAAATGCCAAAAGAAATTCATCAAAATCCACTATTATAAAGTGATAATACAAGGTCACCTGAGGTCATGTGGCCAAGCTCCATCCCCCTAGGGGATACGCGCTAGCCCCTCCTCTGCAATTCTCTAGTCGTATGGTGCAAACAATGGAATCATGGGCTTGATTCTAGCCACAATCGCGCGCTCTACCAGTCTGGGTCACATGGAGCATCACAGATTTGGGGGCTATCCTTCAACACGCTCTAACCATAGCCCAGGTCTTTGGTTGTATGGATATCCGCTGGTAGTTGGGGGATAATCCATAGCACTAGCACCATGTTATAATACCCCGCGCCAATAATACACCATCGTGTGGTTATATGGGAATGCAGTAAACCAAGGGTTGGGGCCTAGCCCCGACCCCTTCTACGCCCAACTGACACACCAATAAACTTTAAATAAAATTTTAGCACTATTGTTAACAAGTACCAAGTGTGGGTAGGGTGGCTAGCCCGATCCCTCCAGACTATAGCCCAGTGGAGAGGCCTCGGGGTCAAACCCCTTAGCTTCCAAAATTTTGCATAACCAAACAACCAACACCTGGGTGCCACGTGGAACCAGCTTATTCGCCAATTTTTGATGCCAATTTTCAGTCAGTGATTATCCCATGTGTCAACATCGTACTCTACCCAGTCAACAACCTTCCACGTCATCACACTTGCCACATGTCATCGTACGGGCGTACCACATGTCACCCTTTCAGTGGTGACACGTGTCACCTCTTGGTTGGTCCACCTATCCCTACCACGTCAGTAGTCCAATGTACCCATGCCACGTCCATTGTATGGACTGCTGCCGCATTTCATGCTGCCACATTAGCATGATGACATCATCATGACGTCAACATTGATGTTTTGCCTGTTGACCTATTTGACTTTTTTGCATGTTTGGCAAAATTAACAAAACGTGATATCTGGAGCATACAATGTCTGTTTCAGCCCGTTCAAGTTGCGTTGGGTTCATATTGACGAGGCCTATGCACACGTATGTTTTGAATCCATTCCGAGAACATTTATTTTTAGGCATTTTTGAGCCCCATCAAGTTCCTTGATCCAAATCTGTATCAGTTCATGAATGGATCATTAAGTAAAAGGAAATGATGCAAGATCAAGTTACGATTCTTTTTACACTCTAGTTTTTACCCTTTCTAAATTCTCTCCACCATGTCATGAACCTCTTTATTGTTGTCACTCCATTTTCTCTTAAAAAAACACTCTGCATCTATGGTTTACATATAAAAATGTTAGAATAAATTTAATTTATATACGTATAGAAATGATAGAATAAATTTAATATATATGCATCATTTTATGTGATTACAAAATAATTTGTTGTGAACATATTATATTAAAAAATGGTTGCATTATCTACTCTGAGATAACTTCACACCATTAGAAACTAGCATGTGGCATCGTGGAATATATATGCTAAAATTATCAATTCCTTAGGATATGTTTTTTAATGCTATAAAAGCATACTCACAAATCGCTTTTTAAGTTTTAAACATATTTTATTAGTGTACAAAAAAGAAATTTGACTCCTTTCCATTTGTAAAATCTTAAATTTAATCATCTATATTTTTTTATAAAAATATATTTTGTTTTTAAGTTTGAGGGTAAATATAGTAAATGTCATAACTTGTTAGATTCAATACACAAAGCATTTGGACCATATATGTTTCATCCTCTTTCATGGTATCTTGTATATCTACTGTAGTTGTAGTTATTATTATTTTTTTTTTTACTTAAATTGGAAAATTTATATTATATAAAGATTGCATCATGGCAACGAATTACATATCGAGGAAAAAATTCTCAATAAAGGGGAAGAAATTCCAAATTTGAGACTAGACTAGGATGAGCATGAGAGATAAAATGAATCATAAAGGATTGATATCCTTTCTAATCAAACATTTTGACAGGGTAAACCTTGTAGAAAACGCCTAAACAATATCAAAATTGAAAATTCGTGCAGAGCTAATTAAGGGGGGGACCTATCCTAATCTTTAGCCTCTCCCATTTCTTCATCTCGATCTTGGGGGACCGCTGCAGTAAGGTCAAGGATCTTTTGTCAGCGCGGGATTGAGTTTGCATATTTTGATCCTATTGGAACTATCTGATTGAAAGCTAATTGGAGCCTACTATTTTCTAACTAACTACGGAGAGCGTCAACCTCATCATGGAGGGACTGGAAAGACTTCATGTGGTGCACTGACATTTTGAGTACTACAAGAACCTAGGATGCCAACGTGCCAATCTCCCCTAAATGGAGACAACCAATAAACACATTTAATCTAATTCATGTTTTTGTTGGAGACACTTTGAATTCAAACCTAAACGTCTATATGCCATGTTGGAGGTGTCTCCCAAACTATTATACCACCCAACAATGAGATATTGGAGCCTGTTGTTGTAGGATAATTACACCCTATAGGAGTTACCTCCCTTAGGCTCTCCCTAGACCTAAGACAAAATAGAGATACAAATGGCAGACCTTCCTAGATCTAAATCATACATGGAAATGAGCTATAAGTGAATGGAATAAAATGGCTTACTTGGTCACTTGACGGTTATCCTTGTACGTTTCTTTGTTTTTCTCTTGATTGAAGATGTCCTTCACTCTTGTCAACATGGATCTATGCACATGAAGACACAAACAAACTCCTTTCACAAGATCAAACGTATAATTTATAGATTTATAATAGATCTAATGGTATAACATGAAAATCCTAATTCTCTCCAAATATTATGATAATCATATACAATCAAATAAGGGGGAAAGTCACGTGCATATTCTATTTATCAAATGAAATAATTTACAACTTATAATCTGATAGCCTAATGAAGCCTCTCCCAATTTTTTCTTTCGAAGCTTTGGAATTAATCTGACAGTATAAAATTACTCTCTCTTCCTCCTCCTTTTTCCCATGAGAGACCCTCAATATATAAAACAATAGAGATAATATCAAAGGTTAATCTAGATAGGATCTATATGCCCAAGATAACAAGCTTCTCGAGATCAAACCACAAAAATTCTAAGGTTTAATCTCATCTCATGAAAACTAATCCTAAATAGGGAGTAGCAGACCCAGTGGTGCCTTTCATTCATGCAGGGTGTGATCAGTCCCCCTTTGAAACGTGACAAGAAATCACTTGAAATATTGGTCACAAACTGTAAAGGGACAACCAATGACTAGGATAAAAGGTATTTCAAAATCAGTGGAAAAGTGGTATAATTCATTGTTTCAAACTGTTAACCTCTATATGATGCTCATCAAGTGGTCAGGTGGAAAATAAATGTATAACTAGAAATATTTGATGATAGATTTTGAGTGGGGTACATGCCCTTGTACCGGTGAATTTGGAACTGAAAACAATTTTTCATTTCCCATTTGAATATTTGATGCTTGGGAGTGAGAGAAATAGGTCCAGGGGGTTTGATTTTAATGGCACACGAGTTCAAAGGAGGGAGAGGTCATGCATGAACGTGGGATATGCAAGCCCCTATGGCGGAAAAGTGTGAACAAAAGAGGGAGAGGCCACACACAAGGGGGAAGGAAGGAAGGTGGTACGAGTTGAGGCCACCAACAGGCAAGGGGGATGTAATTTGGGAGGGAAGAGTTCCATCCTAAAGAGAAAGTACAAAAGTATTACACATTTTTTTTGTCACCCCTATGACTATTAATGATGTAAACCTATCCTTTGTCTTTAGAAGGATCAATGGCCTGAATCCTTGAAGAAGAATGAAGACACATTTTCCCAGAAAGATGAAAATTATATTTTCCTTTGTAAAAAACTTATAAAAATGGATTGTCACACCTTTCTTAGTGTTAAGGGTGTGACGATCTAGGATCTTCATAGGTTTCACCATAGTATCCTACGATGACGTCACTTTTTTCTTAGTTTTAAGGGTGCGACGATTTTTCGTTCGAAGGAAAAAGAGGAATTTCTCAAAAGTTCTAGAATAGAAGCTTCGAGGGTGAGGTGGCCTCCGATGGGTTTGGATTTGAGTCATGTAACTGATCTCATGGGGTCATACTAACCTCCTCACCCTATCATTTTCATCCTATAAAAGGAGAGGAGTTCTCATGGGGAAAGTTAGCTTGATTGGGTTTGAGTAATTTTTGTAGCTTGGCATTCTTGGGCATATATTGGCTTTGAGCTTTGTTTTGTCAAGATAGATTGTGAGTAGCTATCAGATATACAAACTCAGAATCCATGGAGTGGAAGTGTGTGGGAAGCAAGGAACTATTGGAAGGGACCTTACAATATCAAGGCAATAATTGTATTCTCCCTTTCATATTTCTAATACAGTAATATATTTATTTCCCATAAAATTGGTCTTATTTTATTATATGACTTATTGATCACATACATAGGTTTTGTTGAGTATATGTTGTTGTTTTCACTTCGTTGGCTTGTGTCTATTTATAGGTTCAACATCCCATAAGCCTTGGAATGGAGCGAGGATGAAACTAGTGAGGACAAACGGCATTTAAAAGGCATGTCATTTATCTCTTGTTAGTTAGTATGCTTGATAATTAAAACTTAGGGAAAATTTTATATTTTGTTTTATTTTATTCTAGTTTCCTATGGAATGTAGGGAGATTTGTTTATGTTCACATTTACCAATTTGTCCGATAACAAAATTGGCAACCATACTGGGGAATGAATTGTTTTCCTAGTTTTTCTTGCTTTCTTGCTTTGATTTCCTAGGTTTTGTATTCTGAGTCATTAGGAGATCCAGATTGACTCTCTGACTGTTTAATTTCACTGAAAAACCTTCTTGTTTTTTATTTTTTCCATTTTTTCCTTTGATCGTCGCACCCTACTTTGAGATATAGTGCCACGATATAGGATCGACACACCCTAAATTTTGACATAGTGCAGTGTTGTCGCACTGTATTTGTTCTCTAGCCTGCGACGATCAAGGATCGTCGCACTATGTTAATCTACAACATGTGACCATTGTGAAAAAAAATGATTTTTGATGGTTTTTCTTGCCCAGATCTTAGATATGGTTTTGGGTGATTTGTTGGGTCTAATTACAGTCTTCTTGACAGCTTTGAATTTGCTTTTAGCTATCTTTGAAACACAAATTTTTATTTCTTTCTTTGCATTAGATTGGGGGCATGCATTTGAAGTAGCGAAATTGCATGGCTTTTGGCATTTTTGGTCTTGAAATCTTAAAAAAAATCCCCCTCATGGTCCGGGGGGGGCGGAAGAATCATGTATTGGTGTACAATCTCTTGGGTTCATTTCTTGAAGATATTGATATTTATGAGTTTAATAAAATCTTGGGACATTGTGAATCTAGGAATGATAAACGTTTTCTCCTTCTCGTAATATAGATTTCATCGAGGTGAAATATTTTCATTCTCATTTCTTTGCATAGTTTAGAGTCGGTCAAAACATCATTTATTCCACACCATTTTCCTCTTGAGTAAACAACAACCTTAAAATAAAGCGCTTATAAAAATTTATTAGACATTTTTATATTTTCTGGTAGCAAACCTACATTAGCTTAAGGTGTAGGGATTTGGAATAGGTTGAAAGGATAACTTTCCAAATCTATCAAACAAACATAGAATCTTGTGCTAGGGAGCATTAAATCCACTTGCTACATTTTTTCCTGGGAAGCCATTATAACACAAGGGTCAATCATGAGGTCGCATTAGGAATGACAGAGTTACTCACCCTTTTTTGTTGGTCTTAGTGTAGAGATTGTGTGTATTATTGGGGGTCACTTGAGAAGAAAATCCTGTGGGGACCTTCTCGAGTCGATTTTCAGCTTAGATACCTTGCCTTTGCACATGGATTGGACTGTCGACTATTTCCCCAAGCATCATTGTCGTAATTGGTAACCTTAGTGGCCTATCTCTTTAGGGTATTTACACAAGGTGACTATGAAGGGGCAAGTCTTTATGGTACCTGGAATCGACGTTGGCCAAACTCACTCAGGCTCCTTGGAGGGTATACCCACAATTGTGTGTGGAAGCTTGCACCAAGGTGTAAGTCTTTTAAGCAGGTTGTCAACGTAAAATTTCCACCCGCTCTATATCATTCCCTTCTTACATTGTTCCCGCGACGTTGGATTTCATCACCAACTAGTGCATTCATTGTGGGAAGGTTTTGTTTGCTTGCTTGCTTACTAGATTTTTAGCATGTGTTTTTTGTTTTCCCTTGTAGGCCTTAGGTTGGATCTATATTCATGGCATCATTTCCCATAATGACCAATGAATAAACCCCTGCTCCGGGGGAACCTTTATTTTTTCCTTCTTACGAAAACGTTGGTCCTCCTTACATCACTACTTTGAGCCTTCCAGGTCTCACAATTGGATTACCGGTATGGTTGTTTTCCACTCAGGTAATCCCGAATGCATCTAGTTCTTCGGTTGTAAGAACTTCCCCCCAAGAGAATCAACCTCATGTTGATCCTTCACCATCTTCACGAGTAAGATATTATTCACCTTCTCCACTTGCAAGGTCTTCTTCCATTTCATCTTCTTCACTGAGTGAAATATATGAAGCTAGTCACCCGATGGATAAGAAGAAGAAGAAAAGGAAGATTAAGAAGAAGAAAAATAATCAAGGGTCCAAACTTCCAACCACTTCCGAACATGTTGGAAACAAACCAGTTATTTTTAATCGTGCAGGGAGTGCTGATGATGCCAAGATCACCCAAACAACCCATAATCCCAAGTACCCTTGCAGGATTTGTAAGGGTAGCCATCTTCTTAAGGTTTTCCCTGGTCTATCCAAGGTTATAGAAGGATGGTCTACACACCCTCGCCAACCCATGTCAAGTTCCCATGTATGTTATGCAGAGGCAGTCATCAAAATAGATTTTTCCCTCATATGGATGAAGCCTCGAAATCACTGGAAGACAGGTATGTTTCCCAGCCTCAACATCCGGCTACTTACCATATCCTTACTCTCAGCCCACCTGTAGTTGATGGAATGATCAATCTGGTCCCTTCATTGGTCAGTCTAGTTGATCATGTAGTCAATCTATTTACATCCTTAGTTGTACCAGTTGACAAAGTGGTCGATCCAATCCCATCCTTGGTCAATTCCACTCTCTCGTTAGAGAGTGAAACCCAAAAGGTTGATATGTTTCCACTTGTTGACCCCATTCTCCCCTTTGATAATGCAACCCAAGTGGTCGATATGATCCCGTCATCGGTCGATCCTACTCTCTTGCTAGAGAGTAAACCCGATACTTCCCACATTTTTCTCGTTGATACATAATCTACCATGCTAGGGGGCATTCCTCCTTCTCCTATGGAACCCCCTCCAAGTAATGAGGTCATCCTTTTTTATTGGGGTGCGCTAACTGGACCTCATCTTCCCTCTCACATTCCTTTCAATATTACTGTACATTTTTGTGGTCAGGACGTTCCTCAAACGTTGATAGATGAAGGTTTGTCCGTTAGTATTTTTTCCTCTATTGCTTGGAAAGCTTTGGGTTATCCTCAGCTTGCGTCGGTTACCTAAAGTCTGTTAGATTTTAACAGAAGAACTAGTCAGCCTTTAGGGACCCTTCCTCATTTTCTCGTAACTTTCGGAGGGAAAACTGTCTTTAATGACGTCATGGTAGTCCAAGACCCCTTGGATTTCAATTTACTTCTTGGGAGAGATTATGTCTATGCCATGAAAGGTATCGTGTCCACTCTTTTTCGTGTGATATATTTCCCTCGCGATTGAAGAATTGTGACTATCGATCAACTTTCGTTCATTGGCTCTGACTTGACCATCAACTCAATGACCTCCCTAGATGGTTTGTATATGCAATCAGTATCACCCCTTCCACAGGTCAATTATGTGGCGTTGTCTCCCATGCCTTCAGTTGTCAATGCAGATGAGCCTCTCACTATCAAATCAATCTCTTATGAATTGGATCTGGTAGTTGACATGGTCATCTCTTCGGTAGGGCTATTGGAGCCTGATCTCCTTACCCCTATCACAGCCCTCGACATGTGTTCCTTCCAGAGTGTGTTTCTTCCATCGAGCGAATATCTCTTGGAGGCCATGACCGAGTTTTGTCCCTTGACATGGTGTCCTTCCAGAGAACTATTCTCTTGGAAGCCGTGATCAAGAAGAGAATATTTGAGCATGGTTTTTCGATTTCAATCTCATTAAAAAATGAAACCATATTTGAGCATGGCTTTTTTATTTCAAGCTCGTTAAAAAATGAAACCAACTGTGAGGATAGTTTTGTGTCTCTGTAGAAACCTCGTTAAAAAATGAAACAAATATTAATAGCATAGATCTTGTTTCTGTGTCAATCTCGTTAAAAAATGAAACAAAGGTCTAGGGATTGAACCTGGATTCTTGAGCATAGTTATTGTTCCTGTGTCAAGCTCATTAAAAAATGAAATAGTTTTCCCCCTCTATGTTTGAGTCAAGTCCTCCATATAGTATTTGAAGCTTCGTTTCATTCAACTTTTCATTTGGATGAAATGAAGCTTGGGGGGGATTTTCTTACAACCTCTGGACTTCATGCTGAACTTAAAGCCGCTAGTTTCTTAAGCAGGGCGCTAAGTACCAACCATCCTTGTGTTATGCGTTGGGAATTCCAAGCATAGTTTTATATGGTTCAGGATATGAGGATAGTTTTTCATCTCTGTACTAACCTCGTTAAAAACTGAAAGAGAGGTTACGAGCATAGTTCATGTTTCTATGTCAAGCTCGTTAAAAAATGAGACAGTGATCTGGGGATTACACCTAGAATATCGGGCATAGTTCCTATTCCTGTGTCAAGATCATTAAAAAATGAAATAGATTGTTCCCCCTCTCTATTTGAGTCAAGTAATTTGTTACGTATAGTATTTGAAGGATTCCATCTGCCTGTGATGTTGGATGAAATGAATCTTAGGGGGCAATGCTTACAGCCTCTGGACTTCATGATGAAGTTAAACCACTAGCTTCTTAAGGTGGGGGCTAAATACCAACCATGACATTCTGTGAACCATGCGTTGGGAAGCCTCAAGCATAGTTTTCTATGGTTCAAGCTTCTATAAAAATCAAACCACCTACCCCAAGCATAGTTTCCTTTGGTTCAATCTTATGTAAAAATGAAACCATCTCCAAGCATAGTTTTGTTTAGTTTTAACCTTGTGAAAAAATAAAATCTATCCCAAGCATAGTTTTGTTTTGTAGTTTTGTTTTGTTTTAAGCTTGCGTAAAAATGAAAAAAATCATGAGCTTAGGCTTTGTTATTTCTCATGCTCGTAAATCAATGAGAATGTAACTGAGTAAACTTTTATCACTTTTTCGAACTCGTAAAGGTTATACGAAAAAGGAACCCCCTGGAGTTCCCTTTAAGATCTTTTTAGAATCTCTAAACATGAAAATATTATTGAGCGACCTTGTTCTTTTCACGCTCATTAAAGTATTTGAAGAAATCATCTATTGAGCGGTATTTTATCTCTTTTTTGGTCTCATTAGACTACTTTATGAAAAAGGACATTTTGGAGTTCTCTTTAAGTGTTTTTTAGACTCTCTAAAAATGAAAAACCCCAGAGTTTTCTTTCTTTGGACTCATTAAACAAGCATCGAAATAACCATATGGGACCGAACCACTCCTTCCTAGGGTTCATTAAATATACTCTGAAGATGGGCTTACAGTTCAAGCATATGTTATCCTCCTCAAGCTTGTGTAAAAATAAAGAGGTACTCACCATAAATGGTGGGGGGGAAATTGGGAAAGAAATGTGTCTAAACCTGTATTCTATGGAAGAGTCTCTTTTGAACATGACACCCTCACTCTCTTTGTGTCTAGGTTGGAAAATTCACTTGTCTCTTGATCATACTCCTTTATAAGATTACAAATTGGTCTATGATCCCTATTGTTGAGTCAGTGTTTCCAAGACAATTGTCATGTCATCAATATGTTCAAAGAGAATTTCAACACGGAAAGCCTTCTATTTCATCGACCATTTTGTAGTTCTTGAGAATTCTATTGCGTTGGCCATCCCTGATTTAGTCGTGAATCACTTATTACTCTGATCTACCTCAAATCTCGTTACTCGTTTCGTGTCATTGATGGGGGATAAATTAAGGCCCTCCTTTGATGAGTCTTTTCTTGTTGACTTCAACTCATTATCCAGGAATTAGACTTAGAAACTAATTGGTACCTTGGAGCTTACATGCCTCAATGACAAGTTTCCTCTTTTTCGGTAGTGGGTTTTCATTATTGACCCCTGATCAAGAGATTTCATCGAGTGTTCGACTTCAGCTCATTAATTCGCACCCGTTGGATTGTACTAGTGTATCTTGGGGGTCATTGAAATTAATGGTGATTTCCCTCGCACTTGTTAACGATATTCACTAATGACCAGTAATCAACTGGTTTCTACGATGTTCGACTTCAACACATGTATTCGCATGGTTAGATTCATAATATAGAGTGATGGAGAAGAATACCCTGGATCTTTTCTAACAGACTCAGGTTGCGTTGGAGTGTATTTAGATTGTACTGTTACATATATCCATTGTGTATGTCTCATGGCTATGTTCAAATTTGAGTCTTTAACACATAGATCCACAGTGTATTTTTGGTGGCTATGTTCAGATTTGAGTCATAATGGCATGGATCCACAGCGTATGTTTGGTGGCCATGACCTGTATTACTTGACGTGGATCTTGTCATGTCAGAATTTATTATTTGAGTCATTTGTATCCTGAGTATGGGAATTCCTACCTCAGTGATGATGTATTATTTTACTATATTTCTTTGTTTGTTGGTAGGTTTCTGACCGACGTGTTCCTTGTTCCCTACACACACTCGACAAAGTATTTCAGCTATCACTCGGTTCTAACTTCATACTTTGGGGGGATCACTGTTACACATTATTTTCATCACCCCTCTGACCATTAATGATGTAAACCTATCCTTTGTATTTAGAAGGATCAATGGCCTGAATCCTTGAAGAAGAATGAAGACAGATTTTCCAAGAAAGATGAAAAATATGTTTTCCTTTGTAAAAAACTTATAAAAAGGGATCGTCGCACCTTTCTTAGTGTTAAGGGTGTGAAGATATAGGATCATCGCAAGTTTCACCACAGTATCCTGCGACGACATCACAGTTTTCTTAGTTTTAAGGGTGCGACGATTTTTTGTACAAAGTAAAAATAGGAATTTCTCGAAAGTTCTAGAATAGAATCTTCGAGGGTGAGGTGGCCTCCGATTGGTTTGTATATGAGTCACGTACCTGATCTCATGGGATCATCCTAACATCCTCACCCTATCCTTTTCAGCCTATAAAAGGAGAGGAGTTCTCATGGGGAAAGTTAGCTTGATTGGGTTTGAGTAATTTTTGTAGCTTGGAGTTTTTGGGCCTATGTTGGCTTTGAGGTTTTCTTTGTCAAGATAGATTGTGAGTAGCTATCATATCTGTAGTCTCAGAATCCGTGGAGTATAAGTGTGTGGGAAGAAAGGAACTGTTGGAAGGGACCTTACAACATCAAGACAATGGTTGTATTATCCCTTTCATATTTATAATACAGTAATATATTTCTTTCCCATAAAATTGATCTTATTTTATTGTATGACTCCTTGATCACATACATAGGTTTTGTTGAGTATACGTTGTTGCTTTCACTTCATTGTCTTGTGTCTATTTACAGTTTCAACATCCCATAATCCTTGGAATGGAGAGAGGACGACACTAGCGAGGAAAAACGACATTTAAAAGGCATGTCATTTATCTCTTGTTAGTTAGTATGCTTGATAATTAAAACTTAGGGGAAGTTTTATATTCTATTATGTTTTATTCTAGTTTCCTGTAGAATATAGGGAGATCTTCTTATGTCTGCATTTACGGATTAATCCGATAACAAAAATGCCGAGTAGAAAGATGAGTGGGAGGGGATAGAGAGGGTTCAAGAGGATAGATAAAGAAGGGGTAAGGGGGGTGAAAGAAAAGGGGGAGGAAGGAGCCTCAAGGGAGAGGTGGTTGGGAACGAAGCGATGGGGAAATGGATCCATGTGTCAAGCAAGGAGGGGGCCATGAGAGGGTGAGGGGCCCACCAAAAACAAATACCATAGTCATATGCCAAAAACATGGAAAAGGAGCTAAGTGGGAGGGTTGAACCCAATACTTCCATCAATGATAAGAGAGCCATCTTCTCCTTTTACTCCATTGTTGGCCAGTTTTTCTAGGATAGAGCTCATATCCCACTTAACATGCCATGAGAACACTTGGTTAAAGTCCTTGAGGATACCATTGATGTGTCTAAAGGCAGGAAATCCTTAGATGCTCGATTGTATTCGTAGAGTCACCCACAACTGAGAGAATTATGATGCTTTTATATTTGGATATGAGAAATCCTTGTAAGAGGGTGTATGATTCATACTTATTATTGGTTTCCATTCCTAAATTCCACAAGAAAGAGGACTCGAAATGCCCTTCAGGGCCATATAAAACCCCTTCCACACCTGCTACCCCGTGTAGTCATTGTTAATAGTTAGCTTACAACTAACATTTTATATTTTATAGAAGTTATTGTTGTTTGTTTTCCAACTCAAATTGCCTTACCTTATTTATGTTTCAAGGTTTTTCAGTAGGTTTGAATTTGAACACATAGATAGCATTAGTCATGCTCCTTTATACAAAAGATTTATCTTTCCCACTTATTGTGTTTCATTTTATTTCTTAACTAATCCACTTCTTCTTTGAACTTGCCAATGAACATATCAATGGAATCATTTTGTTATTTTGGTTTACCATTAACATTGTAGTTATTTTTGAAATTTTAGATTTAGTTTGGAAAATTTTACAATAAAAAATTGACACTATTCATGATGATGATGATGATGATGATGATGATGATGATGATGATTAAAGTCCACTAAGACCGAATTGGTCCATCGTACCTTAAGAGGGTAAGTGATTACTTGCGATTCTTTAGAATTTTGTTTTTGTGCTGGAAAAGCATTAAGAGAAACTTTCCAAGATCACCATACTTTTGTTGAGCTAAGAGGTTAGGAAGGTTGGTAGTGTGAAAAATATTTTGAAAATGAGATCTAATATGGGTATAGGATGGACAATCTAAGAGAAAGTGCTTTTCATCTTCAACCTTCTTAGTTTCACAAAGGTGACACACTCATTCATCCCATGGAATTTTAGGAATTGACCAACGCCCAGTTTCGCTATGGGGTTCATGAGAATTTGTTCTTATCTTAGAAATGCTTATCCTTTTCTTTACACTTGGCAAAACAGATTGATAATTTTGATCTTGTAGATTAGGGTTGATTACATCCTTATAATACCTTAATTTTCTTTTTCCCTCTAACTCTTTATCGCACCACATTTTCTCCTTAAATTTTGATTTGACATTTTCTTAATAGTATCTTTATTCTACAAAATGGTGTCTTCCATGATTCCTCAATAGTTTAGCCAAGACCGGGCATCTTTATTCCATCCTTGCTTGAGTCGATGGTGGTTATGACTTGATTTTGAAGCAATTTTAGGAAGCCTCTTGTCTTCCATGTTGTTTAACTTGTTCTTATACATTAGGTATCTAGTCATATTCATGCTCTCAATGGGGGAGAGACTTGTTTCTAAGAGGAGGACAGGATAGGGCATATTTCCTTTAATTTTGAGATTATAGGTTATAAAATTCTTTTGTATTTGCTCCATCTTTCACCAAGATTCACGAGAGATACTACAGCCCCAAACTTCACATCCATAAAGAATAAAAAGTGTAAAAAGAGTCTCAAATAGGAGTTTCATCTTATCCCAACTCCAAATATCAGTTGATTTACAATTGTTTTCAAGCCCATAATAAGCTTTCCATCCCTCAATAATCATTTTCTCAATGCTATAATTCCAATTGAGCTTGTGGTGAATATCAATTCCAAGATATTTGTATGAAGTCACTTCCTC